>JAXIVH010000081.1:233151-235651 GCA_036785325.1 Urophycis tenuis | reverse complement strand
AATGTATTGCCATCGTGTAAATTGAATTCTATGAATGAGTGCGCCATGTATTTATATTTGTACCATCGGTCGATTGCATTGTATTCCGAGTGCAGCTGCTTGTCAAATATACATATTGTAAATACAGTTACTACACAATGTTTTTGAAATGTTTGGAAAAATAATGGGTTGTCTCTCCGTGTGTGTATTTTGTCTCTCGTTTAAAGCGATAATATTTTGCAATAATAATCATAATAATGGATTTTACTTAAAGGCACCTTTCAAAGCACTCAAGAACACTTTACAAATCGAGTTAAAAAAACAAGTGACTGGTATACTGACAGAGTATATATATATATATATATATATATATATATATATATATATATATATATATATATATATATATATATATATATATATATATATATAAAAGCCAGTGGAGTGGCTGGGGATGGGCGGGTATTGGGATATTGAATATCGTAGATTTGAGGACGAAACGATAGGGTGGACTCAGGCAAGCTATAGACCTAAAAAAGGTCTAGCTTCGCCACTGATTTTCATCATTATGATGTTGTTGTTGTTGTTTTGACGGAACAGAGTGGCTATAGCCTCGAACGGCCAGGTCTAACGACGCGCCTGGTTTCTGGTGATGATGATACGGGCGGCGGCGGAAAGTAATCTGGAATGGACAAGGTTTGAAAGACGGCGTTGGGAAACAAATTGCGATACATAATAGCCAGTGTTCGAGTTAGGTGGGAGCTGGGCCCGCATAAAGAGAGGTCTGGCTCCCATGAAAGCAGCAAACTCAAACATCTGTGGGGTCTCTGAAAATACAACAGTATAGCCTAATATTTCAATTATAAATGAAGCTATCTTCCTTCCACATATAGTGTAATATTGACATAAAATATAAATAGCTTCACATGACGACGACGAGTAATAACAGTAACAGTAGCCTAAGCTAAAAAAAAAATAGACTGGGGGCCAAAAGAGTCCAAGAGAGCTTTAAAAAAAAAGCGGTCACCCTCACAGCCACCGTAGCCCCAACATGCGTGAAAAAAGCCCCCCCACTGGGCTCCCACAAAGATGGAATCATAACTCGAACCCTGACGATAGCCTACATATGGAATCTGGGAGCGGATCATGAATTGTCACGTTTCCTCCTTCTCGCCACGTAGCCGTGAGCCAAAAAGCCCTGTCAGTCAGCTTAAGTCCGCCCCGAGAAGCCTTTGGACCATAGATATGCTTTGGACGGTTCCATGAGGTCACCGTATTTCTCCTAAAGTCTCCACCTTCGCTCGTCATTTCTGCTCCTTTCACTCCTTCCCCTCCGGACGTCCTGCCGCAGTAACGTGGTGTGCGGGACGAGTACCGCGCGTTGGCCGTACCTGCCATGTTCGCGTTGACTCCGGGTGTCTTCTAGGATGTCTAGTCCATCGGAATCCCAGCAAGGACGTTGGAGTTCACGACCGGGTCGTTTTTTTGGAAATACAAAGAATATAATCCTCTGGGGGTCGTCGTATTGGAACATGATTTGCAGATCATTGGATTATATGGCGGCATTATACCTGGTGGTGATGATGCCACGATGTACAACAGGTGAATATGGTGATATTTATGCTTTTTTTTTTCCCTGAAAAGTTCTTTACAAAAAATGTATTTACAGTGAGTCATTATTGGAGCTGAGTTTATAGGTTTGGAAAACTGCGCGTCTGCCCGGTACTTGTTGCGCATACATGACGGTCACGTATAGGCTTGTTTATACATCACAGACTCAATTACGATTTCAATTAAATTATTTAATTATGGTATTTCATTGTAATGTCACTCCCTCATATGAGACGTCGACAACGTGTTTCTGCACGCGTTCACGCCGAGCTCTTATCGCTGTGTCACACGGTTGAGTATTTAAAATATTTTACAAAACAGGTCTCTCTTATTTTAGAAACAAGGCTCTCGTCACACTCTTGTTTTTTTTAAAACATTATTCAGTTGTGCATCAAGCACCTGAAATTTCATATGAAAACTAAATGTTAGTCTCTCTGTGATTTGTCCTACTGCATTTATTTAATTCATTTGTACATTTAATTCATTTGGTTTATATTAAAGGGGAAGTGAATCCATGCTTTTTGCTGTCATTAATATGTACTTTATGAGATTAACATAGTAGTCCATTTTATCACTCACCTTTGGCTTAGACCGTCATTTCGAGTAAAAGCCTGTGTTTATGCCAGTGCATCGCGCGCGCGCGTGCGTGCGTGTGTGCGTGCGTGCGTGCGTGCGTGCGTGCGTGCGTGCGTGCGTGCGTGCGTGCGTGCGTGCGTGCGTGCGTGTGTGTGTGTGTGTGTGTGTGTGTGTGTGTGTGTGTGTGTGTTTGCGCGCGCGCGCAGACCGTCTAAGCAGCGGTTTGTTTTGACGGTCGCTTCCGATTGGGGGCTTTCTCACTGACCCTTGGCGGTACACCGCCACGGTGTCTGCCGCCGCATTCCAAAGTTGTCGTGGGTCTTAACCACGGTGA
>JAXIVH010000081.1:223151-230651 GCA_036785325.1 Urophycis tenuis | reverse complement strand
CACCACGGGACAGAGCAACTCTTGCCGGAGCTACCAAAGCAGCAAGCCAGCCCGCCTCGACATCCCATCACAGGGTGAGGCGCCGGAAGACTGACGCATATGACGGGGCAAACGGGGGGAGTGTGTTGTGGTGAAGGGATGTGGGTGGTTGGGACTGCCAGCTGGGAGGGGGGGGGGGGGGGTGGAGAGAGACAGACAGATTTTGCGATATGAAAAAAGAAAAAGAAAAGAGGAACGTATTTGAAATGTTCGCGGTTACCTTCAATCGTCTTCATTCATTCATCTCTGGTAGTGTAACATTCATTCATTCATTCATTTGTTTATCTCTGGCCGTGTAACATTAACCTGTTCATCCATTCATCTCTGGCGGTGTGACATTCATTCATTCATTCATTCATTCATTTATTCATCTCTGGATGTGTAACATTCACCTGTTCACCCATTCATCTCTGGCGGTGTGACATTCATTCATTCATTAATCTCCGGCCGTGTGTCACATTCATCCTCTGAAGGGTCTGTGTTTTTTTCCGTGCGTTTCAGCTCCGCTGGTGACGGACTTCACGTTCTTCCTCTACCCGGCGTGCCACGAGCAGGCCAACCACTTGCCGTTCTGCGGCATGCAGGCCACGTGGATCCCAGCCAACGGCACGTCGGGGCTGACGGTGTCCTACATGTAAGAGAGAGGGGGGGGCTGCAGCCTGGAGTTGGGGGGCCACAGACACCGGTCAACACCCATCCTTGTTTGGGGCGGGACGGGTCGGTGACCACCTCCATGTGTGTGTGTGTCTCTCTCTCTCTCTCTCTCTCTCTCTCCAAAAAAAAAAGGGGCAGCCGCGGCCTACTGGTTAGGGCTTCGGACTTGTAACCGGAGGGTTGCTGGTTCGAACCCTGACCAGTACGAACGACTGAAGTGCCTGTGAGCAAGGCACCTCACCCCTCACTGCTCCCCGAGCGCCGCTTTTGGCAGCTCACTGCCTCGGGATTAGTGTGTGTTTCACCTCACTGTGTGCCTCACCATCACTGTGTGCTGAGTGTATTTCCACTAATTCACCATTGGGTTAAATGCAGAGACCAAATTTCCCTCACGGGATCAAAAGAGTCATTCTTCTTCTCTCTCTCTCTCTCTCTCTCTGCCTCCAGGCCGTGCAACGCGCCGTCGGGCAACATGTCGTGTGACGTGTGGTCCAGCGGTGCGGGGCGGTGGGGCTGCCACCTGGAGGGCCTGGAGAAGACCCAGGACGTCTGCATCCTTTTCCGGGGAACGGCCGCCGGCAGAGCGCGGTGGCAAAGTTTCAGGCGGGACCCGACGAAACACAGTGAGTCTTTTTTGTCGCCTGGTAGCCCTGCTGTGTTGTTTCGCCACACACACCCCCCCCCCCCCCCCCCCCCCCGTTTGACAGTTTGTTTGTTTTGTCTTTGTGTTATGTGTCGCCGTAGTTAAAACTCTGCAGCCCAACGTGAGTTTCACCCAGGAGGGAGACTGGCTGAGGGTCAACTGGCTGCATTCCGTGGTTTGCAACAAGGCGACCTGGAACTACGAGGTCCACTACAACGCCTGCGGCCGGCCTGAAGTGAGTGTGAGCTTCGGTGGTTCGGTGTTGTGGTCCGCGCTTTTTGGACTCTTCCTCTCTGTCCTTTTGAGAGGGCTCAGGGTTCGAGGGTGTGGCGTCGTCATGGGGCTCGGGAAGCGCTTTGAGTAGTCTCTGATGGGGGACAGAAGACCTCTGCGGCCTCAGGGCCGCCCAAGGAGACAAACGAGACAAAGAGAGTTGTATCAAACGCTGGAGAGAAACCACAAAGTCTCAGAGGTGCCTTTTGAACTGTAGAACCCCTGAATCGACGATACACAGCGTCAGTTTATACTTAGTTTAGTTAGCTTATACTTACTTAGTTTATTTAGTTTATTTAGTTTACTGTATCTGACTGTGACCGATAGAAAGCCGAGAAAATCTGTCCATTCTGCCTCCAGAGTTGTAGTACTCGAGACCGGTCTTGATCTCGAGACCACTTTTACGTGGTCTCGGTCTTGTCTCGGACTCGACTGTATTTGGGCTCGGTCTTGTCTTGGTCTCGGACATAGAGGTCTCCAGGGGGTTTGTGCATGAACCAAGCAGTGAGCTCATGCTCATCACAAAGCCTTATATATGACGCAGCACTCGTACACTACGCGCCAAATATGTTACATTGTATATGTTTTCCTAACGGCTGCGCCATTGTTCACGTATTTGTGTAACTCAAACACTAGTCTGGTTTTTAGTCTTGGTATCGGTCTTGGTCTCGACTTGGTCGGTCTTGGTCTTGGTCTTGGTCTCGATACCGTCTGGTCTTGGTAGTCTCTTGGTCTCAGTTTATCGGTCTATCCGGTCTTGCCTACAACCCCGCCTCCAGGATATTGAGTCAGAAGCTCACTTCCTTCTGTAATGTAAGAGATATGAGGACATACTGTACATCAAAGACATCATAGCTTTATTAAAAAAAAAAAATCAGGTTTATCAAGAATTCATTCAACTTTCAACAACCATACCGTCAGGGGATTATGAGCAGCCGAGTTAGCATTCATCATGTCAACATCTTATATTGTCATTCGTGCATTTGTTTGTTTGTGTTTTGGGCAATGGCCCAACTAGAGCACAACTCATGCGCTGTGTGTGTGTGTGTGTCCGTTTCCTTCCAGAAATTGGATTGGTCTACAGACGGTGCCATCGGCTACCAGCTGCCCTTCAGCAAGGGCTGCCGGTACGAGTTCAGGGTGAAGCCGGTGCTGGACCCGTCGTGCGGCGTTCATCTTGGGGACATCAGCGCCCAGAGGGTTTACAGTAGGTACCCATCGCCCTGCCTGAACCTGCTGGCTCTGTTTCAGCTCAGCCCCGCGGTTTCCTGGTTGCTTACATTCCTGGCATGTGTGCGTGCTCTGGCTGTTCACCAGGTTTTTTTTGGTCCGCGTTTTTTTTTTTTTCTTTTTTTTTTTCCGTTCCTTGTTTTGTTGGTGTTAAGCCGGGAGCGCAGAGATTTATAGCCCTGTTGCCACGGCTGGGCCGAGTCTTTTCTGAAGTCGTCGGTCGCATTGGAAGCACTGTGACCGTGGACTGACTGACCGTAAGCCTGCGTGTTGCCACTTCGAACCCGAGGGGGAAATTAGGGTTGTCATAGCAGCAGTACAAGTACAGTCATAAATACAACCAAGTGCTGAGGGCAAAACCTGATATACAAAAATAAAAAAAATAAAAATACAATATAATACACAAAATATAAACACTATATGCTACATATAGTACAATATGCAATATACGGTACAATATGTACCTATATACACAATACACAATATACACAGTATACCCAATAGGAAAGTGGGGAAGCCAATTAAGTTGTGTGTGTGATAGAAATGTATTGCATTCGCGTTGCAGTGAAGCCTTGCGCAGTCTGATGGCACCAGGTCGGACGTCCCGTGCCGTCTGTTACGGCTTGTTTTGTCTGTTGCCAGTTGTGCATGTCGTGACATCTCACCCTCTGACAACAACACACATATTGTTGTCAGAGGGTGAGATGCCTTGTGCCACCAACTGTCATCGGTTATTCAAACAAAGGAGTTTGCCTTCGTTTCGGTTGGCTTCCCGTCGACCAATAAAGACAAAGTGCAAATGTTGACTCTGGGTTTGACTAAAAGATAACATCTGCTTCTTTCCTCGGTCTCGCCAAAGATGACCCCAGAGGTACCGGTCTCCTGTTCCTCTCGCGGTGCTGGCCAGTGGTGAACAACTAGTGCAGTAGTGAGCTGAACTGAAACGTGTCCCCGTGTGTGTGTGTGTGCGTGCGTGCGTGTGTGTGTGTGCGTGTGTGTGTGTGTGTGTGTGCGTGTGTGTGTGCAGACGACAACGCCGTGCAGGTGCAGGAGCCGGAGTCGATGGTGGTGGCCTTCGTCAGCATCCCGCTCCTCCTCTCCGTGCTGGTGTTCGTGGCGTGCCTCTACGCCAGGAGGTAGGGCGCCAACGGCCCCTGCGACCCCCCCCCCCCCCCCCCACCCCCCCTCGCCAACATGGCGGCGTTCCTCTGGAGGGCACGCCGTCGACGGCAACGCCGGGCTTTTGTTGTGATCGCCGTTCGTCACCATTTTTTTTTTTGTGTGTTTTTTTTCTGAAGGAAGAAGAGAACCATCTTTAAAAATATCCCCGTTCCTCCGAGCTCGCTGAAGGAAATGATGAGCAGCATTCACCAGAGTCAGGTGAGGTGTCTGTCTCTCTGTGTCTGTCTCTGTGTGTCTGTCTGTGTGTCTCTTTGTCTCTGTCTGTGTCTCTCTCTCTGTGCCTCTGTCTGTGTCTCTCTCTGTGTCTGTCTGTCTGTCTCTCTCTGTGTCTCTCTGTGTCTGTCTGTCTGTCTCTCTGTGTGTCTCTCTCTGTGTCTCTGTCCCTCTCTCTGTGTCTCTGTCTGTGTCTCTCTCTGTGTCTCTCTCTCTGTGTGTCTGTCTCTCTGTGTCTGTCTGTCTGTCTCTCTGTGTGTCTCTCTCTGTGTCTCTGTCCCTCTCTCTGTGTCTCTGTCTGTGTCTCTCTCTGTGTCTCTCTCTCTGTGTGTCTGTCTCTGTGTGTCTCTCTCTGTGTCTCTCTGTGTGTCTCTCTGTGTGTCTCTCTCTGTCTCTCTCTGTCTCTCTCTGTGTCTCTTTGTGTCTCTCTGTGTCTCTCTCTCTGTGTCTCTGTGTCTCTCTCTGTGTGTCTCTGTCTCGTTATCTATCAATCAAAGGATGGTTGAGCCATCTAGGTAAAGGAGTAAATTGAACAATTCATATAAAGCTAGGGGTAGGACATTTACATTAGAAGCATTTGTTTGACGCATTTGTCGAAATTCTCTTTCCATCCCAATTACTGACGGCTATCTCCAAATCGGCGATACCGTCGGTGATGTTTGCATCCATTTTCCGCATCAACGTATGTTTCATCAACGTCGCGTCTCCTCTCTTAAGGCTGGTTTATGCTTCTGCGTAGGGATTGCGTCGTGATCACGCAATGGCCACGCAGTTGCTCGGACGCAATCATGAGCCCGTGATGGTTCTGCGTGGGGTTTACGTCTCGAAATGCAATTCAATGCCACACCGGTGGAGAGACCAGAATGACCATTCTGGTCATTACATACGGATTATTAGCGAGTTAAAAAAAGTTTACAGAAATTAAGGCAAAAGTATAGTATATATATATATATGTTGTCGCCAATCAGTCGAAGCATTTATCAAGGCTGTGTTTACACCGTAGCGGTGTTTACGAGTGGAAACTGGAAAAGCGATCTCCAGTGAATGTAGTTAGCGTTGAGGTATGCGTAGCATTGAGGTTACGTCGCCTATACGCGCGTCTAGGATTTTGGGAGGTGCACGTCAAGGACGTAAAGGGTCCGTAAAGGGTCCGCGAAGGGTCCGTAAAGGGTCCGCAACCCCCCAGCGTTGTGTCGACGCGGAAGCATAAACGAAGCATAACCCAGCCTTTATTCTATCTCGCTTTGGACCCGCCCCAGTTTCCCTGGCCCGGCCCGGGACCCATGGTACGAGTGTTACCAGCAGACGTGTGTTGACCCTTCACTCACCTTCTTGTCTCTCCCTCCGTGGCGAAGCAGCTGTTCATACCGGCTCGGGAGGAGGTGGACGTGTGCAGAGTGTACCCCCCGCTGGTGGAGGTCAACACCTTGATGTGACGGTGCCCTGACCAGTGACTGCTGCGCCCTCGCCAGGCAACCGCCACCGCGGTTCCACCACCTCCTCCACCTCCACCACCTCCACCACCTCCACCACCTCCACCAGCAGAAGCTCCGCCTCTGTTTCCTCCCCCTCATCCGTTGCCTCTTGTGGCTCCTCCTCCTCTTCCTCAGAGGAGGAGAAGTGAGGCGGGAGAACGCGGGACAGGGGGGGGGGGGGGGGGGGGGGGGGGGGAAGGCGAGGAAGGGGAGGAAGGAGGCCAGATTGGCGTTGGCAAAGGGGGGAGGCGGACTGACACCCGCGTCCTGCCGCTGGTTCCCTCAGTCAAGGGGATGGGGGGGGGGGGGGGGGTTCACAGGACCAGAGGACCAGGACCAGGACCTCATTCACAGGACCAGAGACGCACAGGACTCTTTGTGAAACAGGATGCTGGAACCCCGGAATCGTCGTTTTTGTTGAATTGGCGTGGTTGATGGGGATTTTCTTTTGGACCCGCCATAAATGACGCCACGGACGGTGACACGTTACACGGTGGCTTGACTTCTGTGCTTTGAAATTCCCTGCGTCCGGCGCCCGTCTGTATGGAATGACGGCTTCTCTGGATGGATGTGATGCACGGGGACTCTGGAAAACAAAAAAAAATGGTGGCTTTCTCTTGGGGAAATCCCTGTCCTCAGCGTCAGCGTGCGGAGCACAGATGCATGTTGGCTGAGATGGATTCACTGCTGGACAGTGTGTGGCTACTTTCACTCTGACATGTGCGGACGAGTTGATCTTACTTTGTCTTGTGTGGTGAACATTTTTTGAATTAAATATGATGTGCTCACTTTTACATTAAAGATTGTCATTCTTTTTTTTTCCCCCCTTCCTCCTCAACATTGCACACACACGTGTATCAGGGTGTGCAAACATGTAAAAACATCTGTAAAAATAGGTTTTTACAAATCTATTCTTTATATCCTTTCTGTTGACTTGGTTTGCGAGCACAAATAACGGATCCTTAGTGTTTTATCCTCTCATCTTGAATTGTCCAACAGTGCACTCAAGTGGTGGGGAATTATTATTATGCGTGTGTGTGTGTGTGTGTGTGTGTGTGTGTGTGTGTGTGTGTGTGTGTGTGTTTGTGTGGGTAGGCCTACACAGTTTTCCAGGAACTTCTCTATTCGTACAGTAAATCAGCCTTAAAACTCCGCCCAACGCCTCCCCGTCCTGGTTTCATGTCCAGTACATGGGATGAAGTCAGAGTGCCCTGGAACTGAAGACTATGATCACGTTTTTCTAGTTTGTTTCTTATGCGCGGAATACACGCCACGACGTAGATGGCGGTGATAACACTTGGAGGATGGTTCACGTTGGGATCGCTTGTTCTCTTGGTTCAATGTCAAACAGGTAAGACCTAACCTACATTTAGTTGTTAGCGGTCGTTAAACTTCAGTCTTTTTAACGACGCGGTGACTTTAGTTTGATTACCGACATAAGACTTCGCCCCCCTCCCTTTGTAAAACACAATAACGCCTTGATTTGAGGACCGATTTCTTCCAAGATTAGTCTTGTTAAGACTGGACCTGGTCCTGGTGATGTTTCACAGTATTCGTTCAGTATCACAAACTGTCAGTGGCATTCCATGTAAACGTCCTGAGGCGTGGCGAAATGTGAGCAAGCGGATGTTTAGGGATCGTCTGAAAAAGCGGTTTCAGCATGATGTAAACCTATAATCTCTTTGAAATGACTGGACGAAAAAAAAAATGTTAGTGTGGTCACTTAATATCAGTGACATAAATACCAGTGTGTGAAATTAAGGTGGGGATTTTATTGAATATTTAAATGTG
>JAXIVH010000081.1:210651-218151 GCA_036785325.1 Urophycis tenuis | reverse complement strand
CACTCCTGCCCTCAGGCCGGAGGTTCAGGAGTGTGAGATGCAGAACCACCAGGTTCAAGAACTCCTTCTTCCCCACGGCCGTCAGACTGTTGAACAGCTGAACCCCCCTTAAGGACAGAGCGCCCCGCCCCTCCCCCCCCCCCCCCCCCCATGGACATCCTCACTGGACAATCTCACTCGAAATCATCTGCTCATTTGCACATTAATGTTTACATCCACAAAGAGTTTACTTTTTTACTTGTTTACTTTTTTACTTTTCTAAATTTCATATTTCTTTTTTATTGTACCGGTATTATATTCTATTTAGATTTTTATTTTCATTTTTTATTTTTTATACAGTATTTATATATTCTTACTGCATCCAATGTGGGCAGCAAAGTAAGAATTTCATTGTACAGGGAAACATGTTTCCTTACTGTACATATGACATTAAAAGCTTTGAATCCTTTGAATCCTACACGGCAAGAGGACTACTAATTAGGCTACCTTTCCTGCTGGGTACATTTGCCTTGAAACACGCAGCTGTGTGAACCTTATCGTCAGCTCCACTTCGTGCTCCTAGCGATAACGTTTGATTCGCTTGTAAGACTCGCCTTTGAGATATATTTCTGAAATTACATTATTATTATTCACACCGAAACATGAAATTAATGGAAGCTAAACGACTGAACCTCGACTGTATTGTAGCGAGCGGCGGGTGAGACGAAAACAGACGAGGAGAGATTTCTCGTTCCCGAACACGGTAGATTTATTAGGGTGGAAAACACATACACACTCACACTCAAAACGTGTACCCCGGGAACATGGGAGTTGTAGTCCTGATATCCCGGGACGCTAGACTATTAAGAAGGGCTACGTCTGTATGGCTGTGCTTTATATTTTTCTTTTTTGTAAACTTTATACTTTGTGAGATATTTGCGTTTAAAAAAAAAAAGAGCAAATAGACTCAGAGATAACAGTGAGCCTAGATTTCCAATTATTACGTTTGACTCCGCTAATTGCTTTCCAGCTCAGGCAGACTCAACTAAATTCAACTCAATGATCACGGGCATTCCTATGCACACGTAATTCCTCGCGTGGAATTACATTTTCTAGTTGTAATTGTAATTGTAATTGTAAATGTAATTGTAAATGTACATTTAACCGCGTGTCCTCTCCACCCCTGTCTCCATCAGCAACTCCAACAAGGACAATGTAGATGACGACTTGTTCAACAAGATATGCCCCTCGGTGGAGCTGCAGGAGTGTAGCGACTACCAGCGAGACGCCAGCGGGAGCGCCACGGGCTGCGTGCTGCGCCAGGAGGGCTTCGGGACCTTCCTGTTCATGTTCAACGCCACCCTGGACGGCGCCCCGGCCGTGAACACCTTCAAGAGCCGGCCGTGGGAAAACAGTGGGTCCAGGTTTCTTTTTTTTAAATCTTTTTTTTGTTTTTTTGTTTGTTGATGCCGAAGATTGTTGTTGATGCCGAAGAACAAGAAGTGCCAGGAACTCTATATAGTTTAAGCTGAAGTTGTTTATTGGTCTCGTACGAGGAGAAGCAAGAGATTCGTGCGTGAATCTTCCTCAGTTCCTCCTGCCTGCTCCCAGAAAAACAGTGTATTAAATACAAGTCTCAAACCGGAACAGCATGACAGGAGTGTCCCATTCTGATTGGCTTATAATGTATAAACATTACATGCTACTAAGCAGATTTGACATGGCGTAGGTGTATCCTTCAATCACTTTATGTTATGTCTCCAAGTTCCACAGAGTCAGACTTAAAGTCACCGAGAGGAATACAATCTTCACTATGTCCTTCTTCAGAATGTCAGATCAACCTAACCGTACCATTGCTAAATAATATTTTTCCTAACACCCCCTCAATGGTGACGGGTGGTGCATGGTGGTGGATTCGTGCCGCGCTATAAGGGGAAGCCATGTCAGACACGCACCCCGTGTTCCTCCCTCCGGACGATTTCACTCCTCGAGACGATCATCGGTGGCGATGCGCGACGTTCCCCTGCCTGAGCGCTACTTCCCCTCTTCGATAGCACCAGCCAGTCGGTCAGATGCTACGACAGACCGCACGCACGCATAGTAGCTTCACCAGTATAGCTTTGGTGCCCTGAGAGCTAATACAGCCGTGAGTGGCTCGTGTGTGTGTGTGTGTGTGTGTGTGTGTGTGTGTGTGTGTGTGTGTGTGTGTGTGTGTGTGTGTGTGTGTGTGTGTGTGTGCGTGTGCGTGCATATGCATACACATACACATGTGGTTGCATTAGCCCAACCCTGCATTATCACAATTGACTCACAATTGAGTCATCCTGTCCACTGCTTGGTCATATCTCACAGTGCACCGTTCACCTACAATAGGAAGATTACTATGTATGTATATAGTATTTTTTATTTTATCTTATTCTAATAGCTTTCATATAATTTATCTCAATTCGGTAAATCTATTTACTGTGTATATACTCTGGTTTTTTTATTGCACTCCTTTATCCCCTTGTACTGCTGGTCAACGTGAATTTCTCCTAAGGGGGATTAATAAAGGAATATCTTATCTTATCTTATCTTATGTTATCTATCTTATCTTATGTTATCTCTCTCTCTCTCTCTCTCTCTCTCTCTCTCTCTCTCTCTCTCTCTCTCTCTCTCTCTCTCTCTCTCTCTCTCTCTCTCTCTCTCTCTCTCTCTCTCTCTCTCTCTCTCTCTCTCTCTCTCTCTCTCTCTCCTTGCTCTCTCCCTTGCTCTCTCTGGCTCTCTTTCTCTCTCTGTCTCACAGTGAAGCCCCCTGCCCTGAACTGGACAGCGGTTGTGGACGAAGACAGCCAGATGCTCAACATAAGATGGCCGTCCATAAACATGGGTAGCCCTAGTGATTGGGCTTACTACCTGAACTACACAGATTGTGGGCAGTCAATGCCGCTAAAGGTGAATCCCGCACCCACAGGTGTGTGGGGGGGGGCCTCTGTTTCTCAGTTTTCATGTCAGAGCCCCTCTAACACCAAGCTGGCGTTCAGAGCCAATGTGGCCGCGAGGTGGAGGAGCACCACGCTAACTGTCTTAACCTTTCCCTTTTCTTCTCCCAGGTATTCCATTATAAAGTCAACCATGTGGAGCTGCCGCTAGGTCCCTGTGAGGTTAACATATCCGTGAGCGCAGTGCACAAGTACGGACGGACGGAGCCAGAGGTGTTCAGGGTGTACGGTACGGGCCATGCCCCGCCTCCATCTGCACGCACGCAATAGGCGAGTTTCAGATGACGCATGCGGCTTCGCTTGCCATGCGTCAGAATGCATTCTGGGATGAAAAACGTCAGAAATACCTGTGATAAACTTCCGATGCGACGAGTCACCTGGCTTTCAAAACTCGCGTGGTTTCAGGAAAACAACTTCCGCCTGCTTTTCTGGGCATTTGCTCTCGAGCAATTGCAGACATAAGACCCTCCCCTCAACATCCCCTCAACTTTGCCCTGATTTGTTGGTGTAGGAGCCATATTCTGTTTAGTATTATTTGTGTGCAATGCTTGTTTTTGGTGATCTCTACAGGTCTTGAGTGCCTGTGTGCACATAATAGGACATGGACAGAGTGCCAGGTGTGGCTGATTACACAGCAAAAAGTTTTTCTACAATGGCTTAGCCCACATCCTGCTCTTTTGTTTGTTTAATTATTCTAAGTCGGTTTTCTTTGATTTTGTACAAAAGCACAAGACCCTTTTTGCAAATCCAACAAACTTCTTGACATTATATTTCTTGGGACTCAAGCATTGTAAGAATCTCGTCTGCAGTCAGTCACCAGTGATGTTTATTGGAACCAGGAAAACATAAGAAACGTCACTACAGTTGGAATACCGACATTAAATTCCCCACATCAGAAGTGACATAACTCCTTTCAGAGAGGCGTGCCTGGTGCCCTCTCCCAAACTATGCATATTAAAAAGAGACAATTTTGTGAACTTTCACTTCATCACTCATGCATTTTTTGTTTTATTTATTTTATTTACACATATCTCCACATAGCCAAGCCATTTTGCATGCAGAAAATTCACCACCTTTGCTCCTCAGCCTGCATCAATAAGGGGAGATCCAATGCCTCGAACTCGTCTGCTGCGAAGAACGCAAGCGCCACTTCGTATGCCATCCTTGTTGACGAGAAGTTCACCTGTGTCCGCCTTGACGTGATGGGAACTCGACGTGATTATGACGAGTTCCGCCGGATCTTCTCAATTCTCGTTGTAACAAATGCGCAAATGCAAACGATCTGAAACTCGCCTAATGACTCCTACACGTCACGTGACCCACACGTCACGTGACGTGTCCCACACCTCAGGTGACCGCAGTGATCATTTTAGAAATGGAACGAGGGATGATTTTGCGCAGGTGTTTTTTCGTTGTTGTTTTTTCCCCCCCCCTGCGGTGTGTGAATGGTGTAAGTGTCCGCGGGTATGGTGACGACGTCGTTTGTTTGTCGTTGTCAACGCGTCTGTGATTCATGTGTGCAGCTGCTCGCCGTGGAAACGCCAACCCGACGATCCTGGCCAGCATCATCACGCCGCTGGCCCTCACCGTGCTGGTGGTGGTGGCCTTTAATCTGCTTCAGGAAGTATGTCACATCCACTTCAGAGTTTAGACTGTACATACTGGATATATATATGTATGTATATATATATGTATTTTAGATACTGTACATACTGTATGTATATATACATATATATACTGTATATATTATATTGGGATCAATAAAGTACAGCTATCTATCTATCTATCTATCTGTCTGTCTGTCTGTCTGTATATAACGCATTATGTTTTGCCTCCTACCCTTCAGGCACAGGAGGACTATTTTCCCACAAGTTCCAATGCCTCAGAACCTCATGGAGGACATGCTCTCTCATCATAACGACTTGGTGAGTGCGATCGGGCCCTGTTCTGGTTGGGTTGGGACGGCCTCAGCTGGGTGGTGGTGGTGGTGGTGGGTATTGGGGGGGTGGTGATGGTGGTGGTGGTGATGGGTGGGGGGGGGGGGGGGTGGGTGGTGGTGCTGGTGGTGGTGAGGTGTGGGGGTGGTGCTGGTGGTGGTGATGGTGGTGGGGGTGGTGATGGTGGTGGTGATGGTGGGGGGGGGGGGGTGGTGCTGGTGGTGGTGATGGTGGGGGGGGGGGGGGGGTTGCTGGTGGTGGTGATGGTGGTGGAGGTGGTGCTGGTGGTGGTGGTGATGGTGGTGGTGATGGTGGTGATGATGGTGGTTGTGATGGTGGGGGTGGGTGCTGGTGGTGGTGGTGATGGTGGTGATGGTGATGGTGATGGTGGTGGTGGGGTGGTGGTGGTGGTGGTGGTGATGGTGGTGGTTGTGATGGTGGGGGGTGGTGCTGGTGGTGGTGGTGATGGTGGTGATGGTGATGGTGGTGGTGGGGTGGGGGTGGGTGGTGGTGGTGGGTGGTGATGGTGGTGATGGTGGTGGTGGTGGGGTGGTGGTAGTGGTGGTGGTGATGGTGGTGGGGGGGTGGTGGTGATGGTGATGGTGGTGATGGTGGTGGTGATGGTGGTGGTGGTGGGTGGGGGTGGTGATGGTGATGGTGGTGATGGTGGTGGTGATGGTGGTGGTGGTGGTGATGGTGGTGGTGATGGTTGGTGGTGGGGGTGGTGGTGATGGTGGTGATGGTGATGGTGGTGGTACTGGTGGTGGGGGGTGGTGATGGTGGTGGTGGGGGGTGGTACTGGTGGTGGGGGGTGGTGCTGGTGGTGGGGGTGGTGCACCGGGACGGCTGTCCTGTGTGGGCCGCTGGGGTCAACAGTGGTTATCGTCAGCTTGGGCAGCAGGGAGATAGGGCACACACAGACACACACACACACACACACACACACACACACACACACACACACACACACACACACACACACACACACACACACACACACACACACACACACACACACACACACACACACACACACACACACACACACACACACAGACACGCACACGCACACAGATACAGGAGAGGGATGCCCAGTATGTGGGGTATATACATTTACATGATATATCTGTGCTAAATAGGTTTTTAAACATGTTCATGACATGTTGGTCATTATTACTAAAGGAAGTGGATTATTTTTTGGCCTGGTATGTAGGGACTATTTATATTTTGATGCTTTCAAAATCTAGCTTACTCTGGCTGGATTCTCCAAAGTGCCACACTATAGCTTTTATCCTATATATAGAAATATCAAACCTGCTTATATTCAATACATTTGAATGACTTGGAAACATACAAGTTTAAGCCACAGGTTTTGACACTTCTTAAAAACCTGCTTGGAATTATGAGTGTAACCCAGTGTTGTTATTTATTCATATCTCGAGTTGTTGATCATGTATGTTTTTATGTTTGTGTGTGCCGTCCAGAGTCCCAACGCCATGTATGTTCCAGTGCAAGAAGAAGAGCCAACAAGCATCTCGTTCATCAAGAAGCCTGCATCCAGATCAGAGCCCTCACTCTGACAGACAGACAGACAGATAGACAGACAGACAGACAGACAGACATACTTTATTGATCCCTGAGGGAAATTGCCTCTGGGCTGGCATAGCCCAGTTCATGTTTTCTTTGTTAATAAAACAAAGAAATCAATAAGTTTCTAATTACAGTGACATGGCAGGGTATTCCATTGTAAGTTGACTTTTATTTTATTAGGGACCGAGCCTGTGAAATTTTATTTTTTTTTTTATTTTTTTATTTTGATGTTTACTTTTGTTTTTTTTACATTGCCATTTACCTTACTGCGAATTATATGACTGAGATGAGATTACTTGGCCATATGCAAATATGCATTTGGTTCCGATCGCTGTCATAAGGTCATGCGCCGTGTCGGGCACTGGCGGTCCAACGGCACCATCTAGTGGTCGGTCCTGGAACCAAAATGTCGGCTGAGAGTGGTCCTGATGCTGAGGGGATACAGAAGGGGGTAGTATAGCGGTGATATAAGAATCTAGACCATTCCCACTCAGAATTATCTGGCGCAGTCTCTGTGGCGCAATGGAATAGCGCGCTGGACTTCTAATCCAGAGGCTCCGGGTTCGAGTCCCGGCAGAGATGGGTCACTCTGTATGCCATTGTGCAGCTGTGTGGATATTTTTTGGGGATCAACAAAATTGTATTAAGCCGGACAAGACTCGGATGGTCCCGTAATTTTCAGAATGTGATCACTATACATGTACGAATACATGTATATTGGAGGACACTTGTGCACTAGCAAGCTACACGTGTAGCTCATTGTCCTGATAATAGATTAGGTTTTTTCGATGTTTGTTGAATATGCTAATGTATGATGTTACACTGGATTTTTATTAAATAATAAATTGTAAGAAGGTATATTGGGTATTTGTATTTAATTTTATAAACTACGTTTTAATCTAGTCATACAACCAAGCACCGTACAATAATATACTATGCATAGCCTACACATACAAAGTAGGCTAACCTCGTGCATGAATATAATCTGCGATCCAAGCGGTTAGATGATCGTT
>JAXIVH010000081.1:199445-210451 GCA_036785325.1 Urophycis tenuis | reverse complement strand
GTGTGTGCGTCTGTGTGTGTACGTGTGTGTAGGTCTGTGTGTGTGTACGTGTATGTGTGTGTGTGTGTGTGTGTGTGTACGTCTGTGTTCATTTGTTTGTGTACATGTGTGTGTGTGTGTGTGCCTCGGTGTATGTGTGTGTGTGTACATGTGTGTACGTCTGTGTGTGTGTACGTGTATGCGTGTGTGTGTGTGTGTGTGTACGTCTGTGTGTGTGTGTGTGTGTGTGTGTGTGTGTGTACGTGTATGTCTGTGTAAGTCTGTGTGTGTGTGCGTGTGATGTGTACGTGTATCTGTGCGTGTGTGTGTGTGTACGTGTATGTGTTGTGATGTGTGTGTGTACGTGTATGTGTGTTTGTGTGTGTGTATGTCTGTGTAAGTCTCTGTATGTGTGGTGTGTGTGTGTGTGTGTGTAGGTGTGTGTGTGTACGTGTATGTGTGTCGTCGTGTGTGTGTACGTGTGTGTGTGTACGTCTGTGTACATCTGTGTGTGCCTCTGTGTGTTGTGTGTGTGTGTACGTGTATGTGTGTGTGTGCGTCTGTGTGTGTACGTCTGTGTTTGTGTACATGTATGTGTGTGTCTGTGTGTGTGTGTGTGTGTGTGTGTGTGTGTGTGTGTGTGTACGTGTATGTGTGTGTGTGCGTCTGTACGTCTGTGTGTGTGTACGTGTATGTGTGTGTGTGTGTCTGTGTGTGTGTACGTCTGTGTACGTGTGTGTGTGTACGTGGATGTGTGTGTGTGTGTGTGTGTGTGTGTGTGTGTGTACGTCTGTGTGTGTACGTGTGTGTGTGTACGGCTGTGTGTGTGTGTGTGTGTACGTCTGTGTGTGTGTGTACGTGTATGTCTGTGTACATCTGTGTGTGTGTACGTCTGTGTGGTGTGTGTGTGTGTGTGTGTGTGTGTGTGTGTGTGTGCACGTGTATGTCTGTACGTCTGTGTGTGTGTGTACGTGTATGTGTACGTCTGTGTGTGTGTGTACGTGTATGTGTGTGTGTGTGTGTGTACGTCTGTGTGTGTATTTGTGTGTGTGTACGTGTATGTCTGTGTGTGTGTACGTGTATGTGTGTGTGTGTGCGTGTGTGTGTGATGTGTACGTGTGTGTGTGTGTGTGTATGTGTGTGTGTGTGTGTGTGTGCACGTGTATGTCTGTGTACGTCTGTGTGTGTGTGTACGTGTATGTGTGTGTGTGTGTGTGTGTGTACGTCTGTGTGTGTGTACGTGTATGTCTGTGTGTGTGTACGTGTATGTGTGTGTGCGTGTGTGTGTGATGTGTACGTGTATGTGTGCGTGTGTGTGTGTGTGTGTGTGTGTCTGTGTGTGTGTATGTGGATGTTTGTGTGTGTGTGTGTGTGTGTGTGTTACGAGTGGCACTCGAACATAAAGGACGTAACAAAAACTCAAGGTCTAGGGTATTTAATGAACATAAAATGTAGGTTTTAACAATGACTATGGCTTAATAAACCGAGGCGTGCCAGCGGCAGCGGGGGACACAGACGCAGGAGTGAACCGTCAGCATACAAAAAGCGCCCAGAATAGCGTCTCTCAGGTAGGCGCAAGGGTTGGCTTTATGAGTGAAGGCCCCGCCTCCCACTCAGGACCTCCACCTGGGCACAGGTAGAGAACAAAAGGGTGACAGCGGCCACCAACGCCGTGACAGTGACAGCGATAGCAATCCCCAACGTAACCAGCAGGGGTAGCTAAAACCACCGTCATCAATCATATGGCCAGCATAGGAGGGACATGTAACACCTCACCCCCTTAAGAGGGTGACTGTCACCATCTAATGTTACAAACAAAAAAAACAAATTCTTTAACATGTTCCCCATTAGATTCATAACTTAACATAAATTTCTACCAGTACTGGGCTCATGGGCAGGAGCACAGCACGGGCGATCAACTTATGGGGAAGCCCAGACACAGAATCACTCTATTCAACAGAGAACAGGCATTACATTTGCATCTATTCAAATAAATAACAAAACTTGGAGAATTATCAAACTATCAAAACACAGGTTCTAAGTGACATCTTTTCTGCAATTTTAGCCACCAGCTAAATCAATCATAGGAGTAGTAGCAATACCCTCAAAACACAAAGCTACAAAATTTAACTAAGTTGGCACTTAAAATTTTTAACCAGTGTTTTTTAGCACTTACATTCAGCCTCGCACTCTCTTGTACTCATGCACGCACGCACATTCACATGCACAAGCACGCTCACACGCACACACACACACAGGCACACGAGGGAAACACGTTGCATGCCCCCTAGCATCCAGCCCTAGATAGGGCATCAGCCAGGACATTGTCCTTCCCGCGCACATGAACAATATGGAGATTGAACGGCTGCAGGATCAGACTCCAGCGCATCAGCCTTTGATTTGCATTGTACATGCGGTTAAGGAATCTGAGCGGGTCATGATCGGTATGCACGAGGATAGGGTGGGGAGAACCACCCAAATAGACCTCCAAGTGTTGGATGGCTAATACGAGTGCTAATGTCTCCTTTTCAATGGTGGAATAGTTTCGCTGAGCTCCTCCAACTTTCTGGAAAAGTAAGACACGGGGTGATCGATATCGTCAGCCCCAAGCTGAGCCAGGACAGCACCCGCACCAACGTCGCTTGCATCTACCGACAGACTGAATGGCTTATCGAAGTCGGTGCAGCAAGCACTGGGGCGGACAGCTGAAGGCCTTTAACATTTTGACATGACCTTTGACATGCTTCTGACCAAACAAAATCCACCTTGGACTTAAAATATCTGTAAGCGGCGCAACAACGGAGGAGAAATTAACACAAAAATCACGGTAGTATCCCACCATCCCTAAAAATCGCCTTAATCCACGGCGATCAATAGGAACTGGATACTGTTGGATGGCAGCCCACTTTTGCCATCACTGGACACACCTGTCCACCACCAACGACTCGCCCCAAGTATGTTACCGTGGCTTTTCCAAACTCACATTTGGCAAGTTGAGGTTGGCTTTTGCAAGTCGCCTGAAAAGTTCACAAAGTTGCTGTATGTGAGAGGACCAGGTAGCATTATACAAAACGATGTCGTCTAAATAAGCGTCACAGTTAGACATACCTGCGATTACGATATTAGCGAGCCTTTGAAAGGTCGCTGGGGCATTTCTCATACCAAATGCCATGACGTTGTATTGGAGGAACGAGTCGGCGTAACGAAAGCAAACCTCACCACGTGTGTACGTCTGTGTGTGTGTGTACATCTGTGTGTGTGTACGTGTGTGTGAGTGTATGAACTTGTGTGTACATGTGTGTGTGTGTACGTGTGTGTGGGTGTGTGAACTTGTGTGTACATGTGTGTGTGTGTGTACGTGTGTGTGGGGTGTGTGAACTTGTGTGTACGTGTGTGTGTGTGTGTACGTGTGTGTACGTCTGTGTGTGTGGGTGTGTGGAACTTTGTGTGTACATGTGTGTGTGTGTGTGTGTGTGTGTGTGAGCGATTTCCCATGAAAAGCTGAATCACGACTCGGGGTATTCAGGTTGACCAGACTTGAACTCACCAGCGTCCCCAGAGGGCAAGCGCTACTGTTATCACTAACATCACATCACAACCCCAACACGACTCCATCTTTTCCCCAGTGGGGCTACTCCTGGAGCCCCCTGCTGAAGGACGGGAGGATGCAGTCGGTGGAGATCCAGCTGCCCGTGGCCGCCTCCCTGCCCCCGGGGTACCTGGGGGGCGACCGGGGGGGCCAAGACGCCAAGAAGGTAGCGAGCCGCCGGCCAGCCTTTCCCCTCGGGGGGGGCGGAGTCCTAGCAGTGCTGCACCCCAGGGGAGCGCTTCAACAACCTGTGACTAAGAAGAAGAAGAATTACTCTTTTGATCCCGTGACGGAAATTTGGTCTCTGCATTTAACTCAAGCGTGAATTAGTGGAAATACACTCAGCGATGGTGAGGCACACAGTGAGGTGAAACACACATACACTGTTGTTGGCAGTGAGCTAACAACAGCGGCACTTGGGGAGCAGTGAGGGTTAGGTGCCTTGCTCACAGGCACTTCAGCCGTTTGTACTGGTCGGGGTTCGAACCGGCAACCCTCCGGTTACAAGTCCGAAGCCCTAACCAGTAGGCCGCGGCTGCCCCAAGTAGGCCGCGTTTGCCCCAACTGTAACATTATGGACTTATCCACCATTTGAATGAAGACAGAGAGGGCTGCAGGTCGGATGCCATTCCACTCCCCCCGGTCCAACAGAGGCCGGTCCGTTGCTATCTGGTCGTCTTGATTGCCGTCATTGGAAAAAAAAAAAAAAACATTATAAAAAGCCCTTCGTGCCGGTGGCCGTGCGTATGAAGCGTATGGCCACTTTGTGTCTGCAGCAGGATGGACAACTGCTGACGTGTGTTGTGTTTTCCTCACAGTCTCAGCCCGGACATCAAGTGGGTGGAGAATGCCAAGCCGCTGTTCAAAGTCAGAACGCGCGTGGCCTCCACGATATACACCCAGGTAACAACACCTGAGCACTGCTCACCTAATACAGGAGAACACCCAGGTAACAACACCTGAGCACTGCTCACCTAATACAGAGACACCCAGGTAACAACACCTGAGCACTGCTCACCCTAATAAAGAGACACCCAGGTAACAACACCTGAGCACTGCTCACCTAATACAGAGACACCCAGGTAACAACACCTGAGCACTGCTCACCTGTACAGAGACACCCAGGTAACAACACCTGAGCACTGCTCACCTGTACAGAGACACCCAGGTAACAACACCTGAGCACTGCCCACTGGTTCACAGACACACCGTCACCACAACAACCCCCGCTATTCTGTGTGTGTTTTCACTTCACCACAGGACCTGCATCTCCACAAGTTCTTCCAACACTGCCAGCTGATGAGGAGCAGTCCGGAGGGGAACCCGGCCGAGCTCATCAAGTACCTGAAGGTCAGGCCCCGCCCACCCCCCCTCGCTCACATCTGATTGGTTTTTTTTCGGGGGGGAATCATAGTGTATATAGTATAATATTACTATGTAGTATATAGGATTATAAGTCTATCTTACTAGGATGTGGTAATAAGATAAGATATTCCTTTATTAACCCCCCTGAGGAGAAATTCACATTGACCAGCAGTACAAGGGGATGGAGGAGTGGGATTAAAAAGTATAGACAATAAACAGTAAATAGATTTACCTAAATTAAGAGAAAATTATATGCAAGCTCTTAGAATCAGATCAGATGAAAAAATGAAAAACCTATATACATACATAGTAGTCATGATTGAGATGGACAGTGCAGTTCGTAGATGAACAGTGCAATTGGTAACTGAGTCTTACTGAGGTGTAGATATAAAAATAAAAATAGATGTGAAGATATAAGTTGGGCAAAATAGATGATAAATGTGCAAAATGTGCAAATGTACAGGATTTTTCAGGTAATGTAAGTAAGACATGTGAGAAGACAAATAAAATAACAACGGCTTATAGTGCTCACAAAAGCAAAGAAGTTAAGGTGCATGATCATGTTACATCCGCTTTCCATCCGCTCATAAAGTTATTTCTAGGATGGTATTTACAGTAATATTTTGACTGCTGATAACGTTGTAGCGGCTGTAGCCTTCCCACAATTGAATTCCCCGCAGAACATTTGCCACAGCTGTATAACTCATCGACTGGTCGGTTGGCGAGTTAACGTTACGGGAGGGACCTAACTTCCCAGACACATGCTTCCGCACGCTCGCTCGCTCGCCCGCAAACGCACGTAATCTTTCTCTCGAAGAGGCGTGAAGCAACCTTTGTTCCCTTGAGCAACCGAGTGTCCTCTCTCTTCCTCTCCTCCTGCCGACCCAGTGCCTGCACGCCGTGGAGACCCAGGTCATGGTCAGCTTCCTGCCCGTCATCCTCACGCAGCTGTTTGAGGTGCTCACCACGGCAACCAGGGAAGCCCACGACGTCGCCGTCAACTCCCTCCGGTCAGCGCCCCTCCCCCCTCCCCCCCCCCCCCCCCCCCCGACCCCTCCAGCCCCTTTTAAACCCCAAAGTCCAAATGTTTATAAATGTTTATTTTGGGCACGAAGGTCCTGGAATTTTCTTGTGCGTCCGAATCCCAAACCCCAACCCAGCTGAAGTCTTAGTTTGGGTCGTGTGTTTCAGTTATCGTACAAAGTACAGGTTTTGTTTGGTGGGCGTCAACCAAAAATGTGTGTGTGTGTGTGTGTGTGTGTGTCCTCAGTGTGATCATACACATAGTGTCCAGGTGTCAGGAGGAGGGGCTGGAACAATACCTGCGCTCCTTCCTCAAGGTGAGACTCGCGCACACACACGCACGCACGCACGCACGCACGCACGCACGCACGCACGCACACACACACACACACACACTCTCACACACACACTCTCACACACACACTCTCACACACACACTCTCACACACACACTCTCACACACACACACACACACACTCACACCCCATCGCTCCGTCTCTCTCTCCAGCATTCATTCATCTTGTATTGTTCCTTGGTCATTAATTTGATTTCTGGTCATGTTATGTTAAAGAAACTTCCTAAAGCAGGTAGGGGTTAGACAGTGAATACAGAGACATGTTGTTAAGGAGCAGGTAGGGGTTAAGACAGTGAATACAGAGACAGGTCATTAAGGAGAAGGTAGGGGTTAGACAGTGAATACAGAGACAGGTCATTAAGGAGAAGGTAGGGGTTAGACAGTGAATACAGAGACAGGTCATTAAGGAGAAGGTAGGGGTTAGACAGTGAATACAGAGACAGGTCATTAAGGAGAAGGTAGGGTTAGACAGTGAGTACAATCATCTATCAGTATTGATAAAATACATAATATCCGTGTTCTCCCCCCCCCCCCCCCCCCCCCCCCCCCCCCAGTATGTGTTTGTGACAAACTGCTCGGGGACGGTGACCTCCGCCACCACGCACGAGGTGCTGGCTACCCGCCGTCACCGCCATTCTCAAGCAGACAGCCGACTTCAACACCAGCAACAGCTGCTCAAGGTATTCCCGTTCCGTTCCGTTCAATGACCAACATCGACCACTAGGGGTCGCCATTTTACCCACTGCGAGTTAAAGCGTCTCTATGCTGGTGGATACGCGTACATGTCAGAATGAAAGCTGAGGTGCGAAGGTACTTGAGGGATGATACATAAGACAAAAATAGTAGAGAACCATAGAATAGCAAAGAGAAAATAGCTTTTCTATTCAATTGTGTTATCAACAATGGCCAAAAGAGTTAATGTCTCACTTATTATTAATGTCACTATTAATGTCTTCTGTTGAAGTTAACTTCATAATAAGATAAATAAATACATTGTATTAATAAGCCTAATAAATTGCTCACTTGCCAACTGAGGGGAAAAGGAAACCTTATTGGTAATACTTAGCGTTTCTCCTTCCCTTGATTGTCCAACTACACCCTTTATCCCACTAAGAATTCCAAGAATGTTCTTCCTGTTTTGCCTTTTACGATCACATGTCTTCTCCCCACGGCGTGAAGTCCATTATTTCCAACCACCACACCTGACCACGGTCGTTTGGTTACCACGTGTCCCTATAGCGCTTTCTCTCTGCCCTCTCTGGTTGCAGTACTCCTGGTTCTTCTTTGAGACCATGGCCAAGTCCATGGCCCAGTTCCTCCAGCAAGGCAACCGAATCAAGGTGAGTGATGGAGGAGGCCGTCGCACACACAGCCCTCCTCCCCAGAGCACGTCTGCCGAATGTTTTGCATACCGGGGAAGTGATGAAGGGTGAGATGAATAGCCAAGCCCAGTGTTCGGACTTGCCCTTCCTCTCGCTGCGATCTGTCAATTCCAGTGTGCAGTAGCATGCGTTGACCCCTAGAGGCCATGTGAGTCCATCTTGTTGTTTGATGATGAAGTTTGAAGAAAAAAACAAAAGGGAATCACTCTCGTGCGAATATTTGGCCCGGGATACATCCTTGCTTAAGTTTAAGTGATCCCCACCCTTTCAGTTTGGTTGTGACATTTCTGCAGAGCAAGTCACTTGCAAACGGTAAGAAAAAAAAAAAGAAAAAAGATGGGTAAACACATTGCAGCGTGTGTGCAGCCAGTGGCAGGGGCCGTGATGCGCAGTGTGGGGGGTCCGTGGCAACCACGAGGTCAAGAGACCTGCGTTCGCTCAGCGCCTGTTTATTTTGCAAACGCAAACAACGTGAACGCACAACAGCAAGTGGGGGGGAAACAAGTGACGGAATTGCCCCGGGGCGACACTGTTATGGAAACAGTGAAACGCCACATTTACTGCGTTCACTTTGGCCGTGCTAATGCGCTGTTTATGTTCCAGCGTTTATGTCATGTTTTTTGGTGTTGTCGTTTGAAACCCGGCACCTTGTAGCCCTGTAGACGGCCTGCAGCGAGTCGTTCGACCGGTTCCTGTCAAGGAAAACACATCAGTCAGTTGGGTGTGTCCAACAGTAATCACCCAGGAGTCGATCATTTGACACTTTTTCGGGGCCAGATAATATTATGTCAATAGTAGCAGTTATTGTATTACCTTTGCGTTTTTTTTTTTTTTTTTAATGTTCAGTTGACCATGTGAAATATGACGTTCAGAGAAAGCGGAACACACACACGCACGAACGTTTATGTGCTACACTTTGTACGCTACAAAGTCTGCATTTATTCATCAACGAGAGACATACCTGAAAAAATGAAAAAACGGCTATCTTTTGCTATCGACTTCCTCGCAATAGCAATAACCCATTACTATCAATAAGGCAATGTTTAGGTCATTCGTGGTCAATATTTATCGAATAGTCTATTTATGGATTTATGTATTATGTTTTTGTTTTTTGGGGGGGGGGGTGCTCAGATGCCGCGCAGCCAGCGGTTCCCCGACAGCTTCCAGCAGGCGCTGCAGTCCCTGCTGCTCTCCATCATGCCCCACATCACCATCCGCCACGGAGAGATCCCAGAGGAAGCCCGCTGTGTCAACCTCAGCCTGGCCGTCCTCATCAAGGTCCGAGCCCCCCGCTCCGAGCCCCCCCCCCCCCCCCTCCGCCAACGCCACAGGCCACAGTGCAACAGTTAAACAAAAGTTAAACTCTCTCTTTCTCTCTCTTTCTCTCTCTCTCCTCCTCCTCCCCACCTTGCTCTCTTTGTCTCTCTCTCTGTCTCTCTCTCTCTCTCTCTCTCTCTCCTCTCTCTCTCTCTCTCTCTCTCTCTCTCTCTCTCTCTCTCTCACTTCAGAGGTGCCTCTCCTTCATGAACAGAGGTTTTGCCTTCAGCCTGGTCAACGACTACATGTGTGGCTTCACCCTGCACGACCCCAGGGTAAACAAACACACACACGCACACACGCGCACACACACACACACACACACACGCACACACACGCACACGCACACGCACACACTCACACACTGAAAAGATTTCTGTAAGTTTGCACCATAGTGTGAGGATGTGCTGTGTGTGATGTGATGAATCAGATTAAAGTTATTGTGTGTGTGTGTGTGTGTGTGTGATCAGTCTGACTCATCAGGCCAGGTGAAGGTGCTCAAACCAGCCATAACCCACACTCACACACTCCACAGTTACTTTCAAAGGTCCGTGGGGAGACAAGACACAAGAACACAGACGCACACACGCACACACACACACACATACACGCACACGCACACACGCGCACGCACACACAAAACGGTTGAGAAACAGTGGTTGAGACACAACACCACATGACGTTGGGACATGACGGTTGGGACACACACACTTGACCAAGGCCAGTGTGACACAACCCACGTGTGACTCAGCAAAACCTTGGCTCCTCACCAAGATGGCCGAAACGGTTGGCCACCACACTGAAAGTGTGAAACCGTGAAAGGGAAGTATCGGCGCGTTCGGTTCAACGACAGGTTGCAACAGGTTAGCGCCACGCCGCCACATTCTGTGTGCTCCGTGCGGTCGAGCGCTGCCTGCCTGCAGCGCCCGGCCGCTCCCCGGCGCCACCATGCAGGAGAATCCACCCGTAACGTCTTCGCGGCGTCACGTGACTAACGGCACGTGATTCTCCTCCCGCCTCCGTCAGGTGCTGACGGAGATGAAGTTCGAGTTCCTGATGACGGTGGGGAACCACGAGCACTTCATCCCCCTCAACCTGCCCATGGCCTTCGGACGCACCAAGCTCCAGAGGGTGCAAGGTGTGTGTGTGTGTGCGCGTGTGTGTGTGTGTGTGTGTGTGTGTGTGTGTGTGTGTGTGTGTGTGTGTGTGTGTGTGTGTGTGTGTGTGTGTGTGTGTGTGTGTGTGTGTGTGTGTGTGTTGGAGTGTCTGTGTGTGTGTGTGTGTGTGTGTGTGTGTGTGTGTGTGTGTGTGTGTGTGTGTGTGTGTGTGTGTGCAGGCAGCTTTAACGAGGGAATGAGTCACTTTTATGGTCACGTCGTTGTGACAAACTCGAGCACCCAGAGGTGCTCTCTCTGGGTGTCCAACCGGGATCCCAGTTCATGGGTGGCACACGTCTAACCCCTGTCACTGGGAGAGAGGGAGGGCGCAACTCCGGGTGCACAGAGAGATGAATTGACTCGTTAATGAAGCGAAGACCTTCATATCATTTGTAGTGACAACATCATTCGGAAACATTTCCCCCCCCCCACCACCACACGTACAAACCCCGCAAACCAACGTACACACACACACACCCACTAACTCCACCCCCCCCCCCCCCTCTCACTTCCCCATTGTCACCCCCCCCCCCCCCCTACCCAAAGGTCATGTGATGTCAGGCTGCACATCATTGCCTCGGCTGTATCACCCTCTCACCCACCTCCACCCCCCCCTTCACATTCATTCAGTCATCAGCGGCCTGAGGCATCTTGCTCAAGGATGCCTCCAGGGTTTCAACCTCAACCCCCGTCACACACACGTGTCTTCAGTCGGCGGAGATGTAACAGTAAGGGGGACGGCGCGAGCGTGTGTGTGTGTCTCATCACGGTCGCCACGGCCACCGGCGTGTCCTCAGACCCGCTACCGGCCCCTGAACCTGAGCTCCGCCCGTTTGTCCC
>JAXIVH010000081.1:176945-191945 GCA_036785325.1 Urophycis tenuis | reverse complement strand
CCCTGTCAAGCCTGCCGCTCGGCCCTCTCTGTGGCACGGTGTCCCAAGACTACGCGCCCACTCAGCCTCCTCCGCAGGCATGCTGCTGCTGGGGGGGGGGGGGGGGGGGGGGGATTCCCACCAGGAAGCACCAGGCTTTTGTTGTTCGCCTGTCGTCGGTCCCTTTGGTGAGAACCCGCCCCCTCCGCCCCCCCGCGCGGTTCTGAGAAGAACCGTGTCAAACATTGGCTGGAGTGGAGTCTGAAATGGAATGAGGTTACCCTGGTTACACGGGCCCCCGAGTCCTCATCCCTTTTGTGGGAGTTCTGGTTCTGAGAGGGTATCGGGTTGCGCGCTGGCGCGACGCGACTCGACTCGACTCGATTTCCTGCGGGCATTGTGTGAAAGTGTTTTTTCTGTGTCTGTGTCTTTGTCTGTTCGGACGCTCCTTCGCGCTCCTCCGCGCTCCTCCTCCTCCTCCTCCTCCTCCTCCTCCTCCACCAGCTCCAGAGGAGGGGCTCAGCCATGAGCGGCAGCCCGCTGGCAGCTGCAGGTCGGCTGGGTCAATACGAAGTCAAGGGCCTCTTGCTCTGCTTCCTCCACATCCTCCGAACACTGTCGGAGGGTAGGCCCGCACACACACACACACGCGCGCACGCACGCACACACGCACGCACACACATGCGCACGCAGACACACACACGCACGCACGCACACACACGCACGTGCACACACACACACACACACACACACACTACAATAGTGCACACGCACGCACACACATACACACACACATACACACGCACAGGCACACACATACGCACACATACACACACACACAAACATATACTAAAGTAGTGCACACACGCACACATGCACACATAAACACACACACACACACACACATACACAAACATACTCACAAACATATGCACAAACATGCCCACCCATCCCCACCCACACACACACCCATTCCCACGCTCAGACGGAAACATGCACACACACACACACACACACATGCATATACGTTTATACTACTGTGGTCAAGCTTGGAGGGCATTGCATGGAAATGTCAGTTGCTTTATTTCAATCACCGCTTCTCTGTTTTGAATGTGTGTGTGTGTGTGTGCGTCTCAGATACATTGCTGGCTTACTGGAACAAAGTGAATCCTCAGGATGTGATGAACTTCCTCAGTCTCCTGGAGTGAGTACACACACACACACACACACACACACGCTGCCGTCTGCATCATAACATAAATATTTGCATGTACAGTATTTCCACTGATCTGAGTGCAAGTGGATGCAAGTGGCATAGGCTTGCTTCCCATGAGTGGGTTTGTTTACCGTTATTCCTGGAAGGAGCTGGACACCCATTTCCTGCATCTCTCTCTCTCTCTCTCTCTCTCTCTCTCTCTCTCTCTCTCTCTCTCTCTCTCTCTCTCTCTCTCTCTCTCTCTCTCTCTCTCTCTCCTCTCGTCTCTGTGGCTCGCCGTGGGACCGGACCCCCTGGCGCCAACCCCCCCCCCATGCAGCGTCTTTAACAAGCGTCGCCGTAGAAACAACAGACGCATTCATCTTAAGCTCCCCATGACAAAGTCAAAGTAGCTTTAATGTCAATTCCTTCACATGGCAAGACATACAAAGGACTGGAGAGGACGTTTCCCGCCCTCCCACGGTGAATCAGATAAAGTGCAGGACAAGACATTCCTAATGCTAAAACTAAAGTAAACATACCTACAGATAAGACGGAAAGATAAAAAAAAAACACACAATACAAGCAGCAAAAATAAATATGCAATGTGCAACGTCGGAATCCACTGTTATATGAGGTAGGAGCAGGACACAGGCCAAACTGTAAAGCGATGGACCGGCCAAACTGTAAAGCGACGGACCGGCCAAACTGTAAAGCGATGGACCTACCAAACTGTAAAGCGACGGACCGGCCAAACTGTAAAGCGACGGACCGGCCAAACTGTAAAGCGATGGACCGGCCAAACTGTAAAGCGATGGACCGGCCAAACTGTAAAGCGATGGACCGGCCAAACTGTAAAGCGATGGACCGGCCAAACTGTAAAGCGATGGACCGGCCAAACTGTAAAGCGATGGACCGGCGCTGCTCCATTGCCCACGTGCGGCTTCAGCCGGCGCCGATCGGTCAACGTTTCAACGTCAAAGTCCGACCCCTTCATTTCAGCCTCGTAATCAATTTACACGGGCGGAGGGGGGAGGGTGACGACGTCGCAGGAGTGAAACACCTGTTTCCCAAAGGGAGGCGGGCCGTGGATGGGGCCGACCGCGCGGCCCAACGGGATGGCATGACTGCCTGGACCGCGCGTCATCGGCGCGCTTCATCTTGATCTGTCATGCCGTTGAATCGTCAAGCAAATCCATGGCACTTAAAGGTGCCGCGGTGACTCATTAGCCGCCGCCGCCGCCGTGGACTCAAAAAACAGATGTAAATACCCCGCCGGCCAGCTAGCGACAGGCGCTACGGTGCTGTAAGCAGAAGCCCGGCACGGCGCAGCGAAACCAGATCCGCTGGCTGGCCATCCGGCCTCACAGCGTTTGGATTCTGCGCTCGCTTTCCCGGCTGTTCAGGAGGCCCCGTGTGCAGAGAAATGTTGAACCCTGAATGTGCGTTCCTTTTTTTTTTTTTTTTTTTGTATCTGTACTGGCCCGAAAAGCTCCCCTTGTTGACCTCAACCACAGCCACGCTCTCAAGATCTCTGCTGGCAGAAGCCAGCCAACTGGATCTAAGTTTGCCAAACCGAGTTGTGACATCATAGCGGGGCCCTTGGGTCAAGGATGGCAAAACTTGATGCATGCTGGTGTACACTTCCTTTAACCTTTAACCTTTAACTTCCTTTAACGTCCCTTAACCTCCCGATAACGAATCCTGTGCATTCTGAGTCACGCATCGCTATGCGGTGTTCAGAGTAAATCCCGTGTGTCTTTAAATGAAGCGCTCTCTGGTTACAGATAATGGTTTCAATTGAAACCATTGGCCAGAAACTGTGTCATCTCTGCTACACCCCAAGCATCATCATTATCCTCATGTCCTCCCCCACCCTCCCCCGCCCTCCCCTCCTCCTCTCTCCCCCCGCAGGACGTGCCTGGTCCAGTTTCGCTACATCGGGAAGAGATCCATCAGCAGGTGAGGCAGGTGTGGGGGAGGTGTGGAGGGGCACACCCTTGGGGGGGGGGGGGGGGGGCACGGTGTGTGTGTCGGAGGGGGGGGGGGGGGGGGGGTGACACAAAGTCACACGTATCAGGTGCACGCGGTACGCGGTAGCACGCTATGTAGTACGGCGAAAAACATGTCCCGACTCACCCGAGAGAGAGACAGTGTCTGTTTGTACAGATTTACTCTGCCGTGCGATGTGTCATGTCTTTAGATTAGCATCGGCACGGCTACGCTTTAGCGTGCGTTAGCGTCGGCGCCACGCCGCCGGCATCGTTCGCCCGAGTGGACGACACGGGAGTTTCCGGAGTCACGTGCGTCACGTTCACCGCCGCCGCGCGCCCAACGTCACCAGACGTTTCTTCTTTTGTGGTTTTGTTTGCGTTCATGTGGGTTTGGGATTTACCTGTGTGTGTGTGTGTGTGTGCGTGTGCGTGTGTGTGCGTGTGTGTGCGTGTGTGTGCGTGTGTGTGTGCGTGCTCCCAGGGCCCAGGACGCGTGGGCGTCCAAGCTGTTCTCTGCGGACAGGAAGTCCCAGACGATGCCAGCCATGCGATGCAACCGGGCCAGCCTGGTGCACACCAAGATCCAGCAGTTCGGCACCATGGACACCTCGCTCACACTCAACATCGGTACCTCAGGAGTGCGCGTGTGTGTGTGTGTGTGTGTGTTAGGGCTGTAACGGTATATGTATTCATATTGAACCGAATCGGCGCGGACGTCACGGTTCGGTGCGTGGATTTACACGGAGAATACACGGTATGAAAATTAAATACAACTGGCGTGCAGATGAATGAATGTAATGCGGAACTAATGTTAGCTGCGCGAGTTCCTCGGGGGACAACTAAACTGCAGCCCTGATGTGCGCCTAGGTAGCCGAGCCCCGCCCTCTGGCTAGCACTACCGTTTTTTTGTCAGGTCGACGGTGGAGTAAGTGAGTCGGTCAGAGAAGAAGAAGAATTACTCTTTTGATCCCGTGAGGGAAATTTGGTCTCTGCATTTAACCCAATCGTGAATTAAAATACACTCAGCACACAGTGATGGTGAGGCACACAGTGAGGTGAAGCACACACTAATCCCGAGGCAGTGAGCTGCCAACAGTGGCGCTCGGGGAGCAGTGAGGGGTTAGGTGCCTTGCTCACAGGCACTTCAGCCGGCAACCGGCAACCCTCCGGTCACAAGTCCGAAGCCCTAACCAGTGGGCCGCGGCTGCCCCTAAGAGATAAGAGGGAGGAGACACAAGAGTTAGAGGACCCGCCCGCCTCATCGAGGTCGCAAGTGTGGGTCGCCAACCGTGGCGGATTGTGCGGGACGTCCCGTATTTGGGGTGATTTTGATGTGTCCCGCATTTCCGTCACAGCCCCGTCGGCCTTGTCAAGTTGTCAATGGCCATAGTAGGCTACTAAACCAAATAATATTTAAACCAAATACCCCAAGATGGCGGCGCCCTGTACGGCTGCGGCTGCTTTGGCTTCCGGCAACACAGCCACATGATGGCTAATATCGACGTCTATATCAGTGTATTCGGCGTCAACAATTCAGCGAAACTGCGTTAGAACAGTATATGACCGGCAGGTCATGATTAGGTTGTTCAAGTCTGGCACTTTAGGTCATGTAAGCCCGGAGACTCGGACCGTTCTACACAGCCTCGGTCTGCTACGCCGGTCAGACCCAGCGGCCTACAAAGCAGCGGAGTCTCCCCTCAGCACAGGCCGCCCGCGGAGCGATCGGAGGCGGTGCGAGAGGAAACAGAAGCGCGGTTGTCGCGGCGGACTTAAAGCTAAGCTTAAAGCTAACCCGTTCCGATCGCCTGCTTCCATCAGTCCTGCTCGCCAACGTTCGCTCCCTTAGAAAACAAACTGGACTACCTGAAGCTGGACTTAAACACCAAAAGGGAGACAAGAAGCTGCTGCATCTTTATTCTCACCGAGACGTGGCTCAACTCATCTGTCCCTGATACCGCCATTAGCCTGGACAGACTAACAACATTCTGATCCGACAGGAGCCATGCTCTCACAGGTAAAACCCAGGGGGGGAGGTGTCTGCGTCTACACAAATAACAGCTGGTGTAATAACGCCACACTGGTCTCCAGCCATTGCTCTGCGGACATAGAGTTTATGGTTGTGAGATGCAGACCTTTCTACCTGCCCCGAGAATTCACCAGCATCACCATCGTTGCTGTTTATATTCCACCCAGTGCCGACACAAAACAAGCCCTGAGTGTTCTCTACCGTGCCATCAATGACATGCAATCCACAAAGCCGGAGGGCGTCTTTATTGTTGCAGGGGACTTTAATCATCAACAGGACCCCCATCCGAGACATAGCAGACAGCCGCTGCTTGTCCAGAGCTCACAGGATCCTCTCTGACCCCACCCACCCCCACCAAGGACTGTTCTCCCAGCTGGCGTCTGGCAGAAGGTTCCGCAGCATTCGCTGCAGAACAGCCAGACTCAGCAAAAGTTTCTTCCCCCTAGCCATCAGACTGCTCAATGCAGAATACCCCCCCACCCATTGCAGTGCAATACTTTCCTTATCGATGTGTGCAATAATCTCCACCCTGCTGCTATAATGTTCGGAATACTTTTTTTCATGCCTACACTGACATTTTTTTTTTGTATTATCTGTCATTACTATCCAGTTCATTTGCACTTTATTATTATCTTACATTGATCATAGTTTATATTTTTATTTCTGTATTTTTATAGATCTATTTATTCATCTGCTTATCTCTGTGTCTGCCGGAAGCCATAGCAACGACATTTCGCTGCCAAAAATCACTCACTCAGTACGTTTACATGCAGCAAGAAATTCAAATTTCTGATCGGATCAGATAATGACATGCGTAAGACCGGATCACTTGTCCGAGTATACATGCCGTTCAGAGAATCGGATTAACAGCCGGAGCATGGGCTGACTCTGGACGCTATGTGGCGCTGCGCATGTGCAGAATGGCACTGCGCGTGCGCAGAATGCAAAATCCGATTCAGATCCGATTGCTGAGTATACATGCCGTTAAAAGTCCGACTATGATCGAATTATCCAGGTGTAGTTCTCCGATTTTAGATGTCCGAAATAGGTCCGAAGTAGGTCCAAAGTAGGTCGGATTAAGGTGTTTACATGCACTTAAAAAGTCCGAACGATGTCTTATACGATTAGAAATTCAAATTTCTTGCTGCATGTAAACGTACTGACTGTGTTTCTTGTGCAATGACAATAAAGAGCAAGTACTGTAAGTACTGTAAACCAACTAATATTATTATAGAGCGGAGCTTTGCTGTGAACGCGCCAAACTCACGCTTACGCGGGCACACCTGGAACAAAGTGTCCTGCGTTTGGTGTCAAGAAAGTTGGCAACACTAGTCGAAAGTGTGGGGAAAACTTTGGTTTTCCCCAAGTCACTTATAGTGATACAGTCGAGAGAGTGGTGGGGGTGGATAAGACGAGGACTGTGTTGTCGGCGTTGTCGAGCAGCTGTCGGGTATGTGAGTGGAAATACATCGAACATGCTAACGCGTATCCGACGCCATCACCCAGATGTGCCAATCACTGGAACGAGACAAAAATAAAAACCTGTCCAACTTCTCCTCCCTGCAGTCGCTTCACCAGCCTTGAGACATGTGCTCGAACCTCGTTACAACAAGCCTCCCGTCCACATATGAGCCAAACTATAGTCCCTGGCATATACAACAAAACAGTTAATAGCAACAATACTTTATTTACTTTATTTTATCTTTTGTGGGGGAAGGTTGTATTTAAGCACAGGATGTTTAAATCTAGCCTAAGTGGCTGTTTTGTTATTATTATATGTACTTTGCACTTTCATAAATAAGACATGCATCAGTTTTATAGCTGACTGTCTTGTGTTGTTTGCAAGTTAAAGATAGAGTCTGGAGATGATGTGGGGTACTTATTGTTTAGATTACACAGTTCAGGCTGTTGCAGATAGCTCAGACTGTATGCCGCTAGGGGGGTTCAACCTGAGACATTCACAATAAAAAAGAATTGCCGTCTGCATTTTTGTTTTGTCTTTTCCCTCCGTTGTACCGAACTCGTACCGCACCGTGATGTCTGAACCGAGGTATGAACTGAACCGTGACTTCAGTGTACCGTTACACCCCTAGTGTGTGTGTGTGTGTGGGTTGGGCTTATCTGACCATTAATGACCCCCATCTTCTGAAGTCAATGTATCATTGTTGTATGTGTGTGTGAGTGTGTCTGTCTCATACATGTATTTATGACGGCGTGTGTGTGCATGTATGACTGTGTGTGCATATGACTGTGTGTGTGTGTGTGTACGCATGCATGACCGTGTGTGTGTATGTGTGTACGCATGCATGACCGTGTGTGTGTGTGTGTGTGTGTGTGTGTATGTGTGTGTGTGTGTGTGTACACATGCATGACCGTGTGTGTGTATGTGTGTACGCATGCATGACCCTGTGTGTGTGTGTGTGTGTGTGTGTGTCTGTGTACGCATGCATGACCGTGTGTGTGTGTGTATGTGTGTACGCATGCATGACCGTGTGTGTGTGTGTGTGTGTGTGTGTCTGTGTACGCATGCATGACTGTGTGTGTGTGTGTGTGTGTGTGTGTGTGTGTGTTCGCATGCATGACCGTGTGTGTGTGTGTGTGTGTGTTTGGTCTGCGCAGGCAACGGTCTGTCTGAGGCCGAGGTCCACCACCAGGCTCTGCTGGAGGGGAACATCTCCACTGAGGTGTGTCTCACCCTGCTGGACGTCCTCTCACTCTTCACGCAGTGCTTTAAGGTACACACACACACACACACACACACACACACACACGGTCATGCATGCGTACACACATACACACACACACACACACACGGTCATGCATGCGTACACACACACACACAAACAGAAACAGTCATACTCACACACACACACACACACACACATGCATGTGAATGTGCACATTCACGTGCACACAAACTCACACACGCAGTCATACACAAACACACACATGCACACACGTCATACATACGTTGTATGTACGAATGTGCGAATACGCAAGGCCACAGCCAAAGTGGTAACAACCTGGTGTGTTTGTGGTCATCAGAACAAGTTGCTGGACAACGACGGTCACAACGTGCTGATGAAGAAGGTGTTTGACGTCTACCTGACCTTCCTGAAGGTCGGCCAATCAGAATCGGCGCTCAAACACGTCTTCGCCGCGCTGCGGGCCTTCATCAACAAGGTGGAGGGCACGCACGCACAGACACACCCACGCACATACAGAAAAGTGTACCTTGTGTCACAAGTCACAGTTATTTATTCAAGATCTGACCTGAATTCTTTCATGGTGCTGACTAACTGATAGGGACTGATGGAGTCATGACAGTTCCTGCAGGTCCTTTATATCAACCCTTCAACAAGTCTCTATCTGTCTCTCTTTCTCTCCCCCCCCCCCCCCCCCCCCCTCGCTCTATCTCTCCCTTTCTCTCTCCCCCTCCCCCCTTGTCTCTCTATCTCTCCCTTTCTCTTTCCCCCTCCCCCCTTGTCTCTATCTCTCCCTTTCTCTCCCCCCCTCGCTCTATCTCCCTTTCTCTCGCCCCTCCACCCATGTTGCTCTATCTCTCCCTTTCTCTCCCTCCCTCCCCCTTGTCGCTCTATCTCTCCCTCTCTCTCTCCCCCTCCCCTCTTGTCGCTCTATCTCTCCTTCTCTCTCTCCCTCCCCCCTTGTCGCTCTATCCCTCCCTTTCTCTCTCTCCCTCCCCCCTTGTCGCTCTATCCCTCCCTTTCTCTCTCCCCCTCCCCCCTTGTCTCTCTATCTCTCCCTTTCTCTCTCCCCCTCCCCCCTTGTCGCTCTATCTCCGCCTTTCTCTTCCCCCCCCCCAACACCCCTCCTTCAATTACCCCCCGCCCCCCCCCTCTCTCTCTCTCTCTCCCCCCTTCCCTCCCTCCCCCCTCCTCCCCCCTCCAGTTCCCGGTGGTGCTGTTCAAGGGCCGGGTGACCCTGTGCGAGGCGCTGTGCTGCGAGGCGCTGACCTGCTGCGTGTCCCGGCTGGGCGCGCTGCGGGCCGAGGCGGCCGGCCTGCTCTACCTGCTCATGAGGAACAACTACGAGTTCACCAAGAGGAAGACCTTCCTGCGCACGCACCTGCAGGTAACACGCACGCACAGGCACGCACACACGCACGCACGCACGCACGCACGCACACACGCACACACACACACACACACACACACGCAGCAATGCATGCACACAGACACACACACACACAGACACAGAGCCATGCACACACACACACACACAGACGCAAGCACAGACGCATGCATACACATGCACGCACGCACATGCACGCACGCACACACACACACACACACACACGCAGCAATGCATGCACACAGACACACACACATACACACACAGACACAGAGCCATGCACACACACACACACACAGACGCATGCACAGACGCATGCATACACATGCACGCACGCACATGCACGCACGCACACACACACACACACACACGCAGCAATGCATGCACACAGACACACAGACACAGAGCCATGCACACACACACGCACAGACGCATGCACAGACGCATGCATACACATGCACGCACGCACGTACCCACACACACATGCATGCACACAGACATAGAGGCATGCACACACACACACACACACACACACACACACACACACACACACACACACGCATTCACACACACACACACACACACAGAAGCATGCATACACACACACACAGACGCATGCATACACATGCACGCACGCACACACAAACACAGACGCATGCACACACACACACAGAAACACAGTCATACTCACACACACACACACACTGGTGCGTGTTCGTTGCTGGCCGCAGTGCCAGCGGTAGCCTCGTTCATGACCCGGTAACAATGCAGTAATGTTGTCACTGTATGATGCGTGATATCATGATGATCTTGATCTTGATGAAACTGACTGAAACTTCGGCTATAAAGGCTGGGTTATGCTTCGTTTATGCTGGACGCGGACGCAACGCTGGGGGGTTGCGGACCCTTTACGGACCCTTTACGTCCTTGACGTGCACCTTCCAAAAATCCTAGACGCGCGTCGAGGCAACGCAACACCAACGCAAAGGCTTTGGCTGTGATTGGTCCGCGAACTACATTCACTGGAGATCGCTTTTCAGGTTTCCACTCGTAAAAACGCTACGGTGTGATAAATGCTTCGACTGATTGGCGACAACATATATATATATATATATATATATATATATATATATACATATAACTTTTGCCTTCATTTCTGTAAACTTTTTTTTTACTCGCTAGTAATCCGTATGTAATGACCAGAATGGTCATTCTGGTCCCTCTACCAGTGTGGCAATGAATTGCATTTCGGCACGTAATCCCCACGCAGAACCATCACGGGCTCATGACTGCGTTCGAGCAACTGCGTGGCCATTGCGTGATCACTTTTTTTTTTTTTTAAGTCTCTTTTTATTAACCAAGAACAACAAGATTACATTGTGAAATGTAAAGCAATATGTTTTTGTTTTTTTTACAAAATATAAACCCCCTGCCCATCCTCCTTCCCCAACTGAACCCCTATGCGTCTTCAAATGTCAACAGACCAATTAAAAAAAAAAAAAAAAAGAGAAGAGTATTTGCAGTCCTCGTAAGGCCAATAACAACAGTGTCCTAGTGCATTGCATGTCTTTAGGGAACGTCAGGAAGGGTCTTAAGTTTTTCAAAATATGTGATTACTGGGTTCCAGATACCATAGAAACGGTCATTGGACCCTCTAAGTGCATACTTTATCTTTTCCAATTTAAGATACATCATAAGATCAGTCAACCACCCAGAAACTTTTGGTGGTTTTGAGGATTTCCAATGTAAAAGAATTTGCCGCCTAGCAATCAAAGTTGAAAAAGCTAATATATCTTTGTACCTGGAAAGACCTATCTGGTCACCCAGTACTGTTCCAAAAATTGAGGTATACACATTGGGCTCATATTCTATTTCCATAATTTCTGATAACGTTTCGTATACGCCTAACCAAAAGTCATCCAAACATGACCAGAACATATGGGTCAAAGTTGCTGGAGCGCTATGACACCTGCTACAAGTTTCATCCATGCCTGTGTATATTTTCGCTAATTTAGCTTTAGAAAAGTGCATCCTATGTAAAACTTTAAACTGAACTAGAGGCCTTCCTATCGGCGACATGAACGTGACGCATAGAATATATAATTTTTCACCAGGCCTGACAACTTTGCCAAAAAAAATTGACTTTTCGTATATGTTCAGATAGTGCAAATCAATGTCAAAGTTCCCCGAAATAATAATGATAATAATAATAATAATGATAATAGTAATAATAATAATAATAATAATAATAATAATAATAATAACAACAAATAAACGGACCAAAAACAAAAGGGACCTTCGTCCCGTTTCACAGGCTTGGTCCCTAATTAAGCTTAACCGAGCACAGCCTCCTCCCATATACCATCTGGTATTGCTTCTCCCAGTTCATCATCCCACTTTGCTCTAATTTTATCCAGAATATTATCACCCTGGGAAGTAATAATGTTATAAATTCTGGAGATGAGTCCCTTTAAATTAGAAGACACATCGAAGATATCCTCCAAAGCAGATGGATCTGGTTCATTTGGAAAATCTGTCTTGTTACTACGAATAAATTGGCGAATTTGACAATATCTAAAATGACTTGAGCGGGAGACATTAAATTTTTCACATAGGTCACTGAAACTTGCAAATATACCTTCCTTATAAAGATCTTCAAACCTGACAATGCCTTGCTTGTTCCATACTAAGAAAGTTGCATCTAATCTAGATGGAATAAATGAATGATTATTGCATATTGGGGCTTGAATGGAGAAATTAGTTAAACCCATATGTTTTCTAAATTGTTGCCAAATACGCAAGGTGTTAATGACCGTTGGATTTGAAGTATGTGTTGAAAGAGCCAGAGGGATTTTAGAAGTTACTAAAGCTGGGAGTGATGTTTCAAGACAAGAGTTATTTTCAGATTCACACCAATCCATATCTGATGACTGACATCAATAAAGTATCTTCTGGCAGTTTGCCGCCCAATAGTAAAATTGTAAATTTGGTAACCTCAGGCCTCCAATGGCCCGATGCCTTTGTATGAATCTCTTTTGAAGTCTAGGAGCTTTGCCTGCCCAAATAAATGATGTGACATACCCATCTTAAGTCTGGCCAAAAAAGTTTTGGCCAAAAAAATGGGAAGACATTGAAAAAGATAAAGAAATCTAGGGAGGACATTCCTTTTAATTCAACCCTACCATTAAATTATTAATGGTATTATTATTATTAAATAACATTTTAAATTAACCCTACCAACCAAAGACAAATTAATGGCATTCCATCTCTGGAAATCAGCCTTTACTCTACTTACTAGTGGAGTGAAGAGAACCTCTTTGGATTATGCTTAAAGTGATGGTTCGGAGTAAAATTCACCCTGAGGTAATTTCCACCAATAATCCAGCCAAATACCCCTCAGATGCATTTTTAGCAATGGTCAATATTTATCAAGTTTAGGGGTATCAGCCGAATGGCTTAGTACTGGAGTGAATAGTACAGTGTGTACATCTCGTAAATTACCCCACTAATAATGCATGGATTGTTACCCAACTTCTGTAGTAGTACATATATGGTCTGTACTCACAAAACGAGGCATTTTAAAGTTTGTAAGTACACCAGAAGTTTATTTAAAGGAGCACTTTCCTGATAGCTTCAACTCTCTGTTGCTAAGGCTACCACTGCGTCGACGTCACTTCCGTCTTTCCGGAAGAGTTCGTAAAAGAACCATCACTTTAAGCATAATCGAAAGAGGTTCAATAACCAAAGCAAACAACAATGGACTTATTGGCGATCCCTGACGTGTCCCCCTTGTCAAGGAAAAGAATTCTGAACAATTCCTATTGGCCACTACTGAAGCCTTTGGGCTGAAATACAAAAGCTCAATCCATGACCTAAAACTAGGGCCAAAACCAAACCTACTCAAGCACTCAAACAAAAAACTCCCCTCCACCCTGTCAAATGCTTTTTCGGCGTCTAAAGAAATGACAACTTCAGCCTCCCTACTGGATGCAGGTGAGTATAGCACATTTAAAAGGCGACGCACATTAGAAAAAGAGTGACGCCCAGTCATGAAACCTGTTTGATCTGGGGAGATCACCTCTGGCATAACTCTTTCCAAACGGCGTGCAAGAACTTTTGCCAATATCTTAATATCGCAATTGAGGAGAGAGATAGGGCGATAAGACCCACATTCCTTTCCATCCTTGCCTGGTTTTAACAGTAAAGTTATAGAGGCTTCAGTCAAAGTCCTGGGCAAAGTACCATTATCTTTTGAGAAGTCGAACATCCTGAGTAAAAGTGGAATTAGTTGCTCAGAAAATGTCTTAATAGGGTATCCATCAGGACCCGGTGTCTTTCCACTTTGCATAGACCTAATTGAATCCGTAATTTCAGCGTGTATTGTATCCCGTTCTAATTCTGCTCTACTAACTGCATTAATTCTGGGCATCTTTAAATTGTTGAAAAAATTATCCATAACTGTATTGTCTTTAGGAGCCTCAGATGAATATAGCTTTGCATAAAACGCTTGAAATGTGTCATTAATTTCTACAGGATCAACTGTAACTTCCCCATTATCTTTCATAATACATGAGATATGTTGCTGAGATGATCTGCTTTTTAACTGGTGGGCTAAAAGCCGACCCGCTTTTTCCCCATGTTCATTCATGATACCCCGTGATTTTAACAACATCCTTTCAGTTTTTTCCTATGCCAATAACTCATATTTAGCCTGAAGTTCCACTCTTTCTTTGTACAGTATCTATACAAAGACTGATCTATCAGCTGTATAGCTTTGATCAATCTTTCCTGCTCCAAATTTCTGCTTTTATTTAGCATGGATTTATAGGAGATAATATTTCCCCTAATGACCACTTTAAGTGTCTCCCACAAAACGGAAGGAGACACTTCATCACCATCATTAAATTCCAGAAAATCATCAATGGCTGATGAGATCGTTCAGCCGCATCGCAAAATCCCTTATCTTTCAACAAAGAAGTGTCCAGTCTCCGAGGAGTGTATTCAGAGCTTTTGTGTGTGAAAAGGAGATCTAAAATGAGTGGGGCGTGGTCATTGCGTGATCACTACGTAATCCCAATGCGGAAGCATAACCCAGCCTTCAGTCAGCAGTGTTTGTGTTCAACACTCACAGTCAGTGTTTGTGTTCAACGGCCTCCAAATGGCACCCTTCCGGGGGCCATTTGGAGGCCGTTCATCCCCACGTGCGCCCTTTGTCCCAGCGAGGCGGCTGACTTATTCGAGGCCAAACAAACTGCTGTGATAAGAATAGTCCGCCGTCTTTCTGGCCCGACCAATGGGCTTTCCCCAATTCAGTTTGTCTCCACACCCCCCCCCCCCCCCCCCCCCCCCCCCCCCACCCCTCGTCACGGTAACGGCGTGCTACCCTGCCTGGGGGTGTTTGCCAGCATCTCTGCGGCCTGTGGGAAGGCGAATCATCGCTCTGCTTGGCCGGCGGTCTTGGCCGCCCCCCCCCCCCCCCAGGCTGCTCCTCGTTTGCTTGTCATTTCCTGGCCCTAGGCTGGCGTGCTGGAAACGGTCGGTGTGTGTTTTTTCATGGGGTTGTTCCCGCATTGCATACTTCGGGTGTTAGTTGCGTTGTTCCTACTCTTTTCTGGCCACATGTTCTCACCTCCTCCTCCTCCTCCTCCTCCTCCTCCTCCTCCGTCTGATCCCCTCCTGTGGTCAGATCATCATAGCAGTGAGTCAGCTCATCT
>JAXIVH010000081.1:175716-176745 GCA_036785325.1 Urophycis tenuis | reverse complement strand
AATTTCTTGCTGCATGTAAACGTACTGAGAGAGACACACACACACACACACACACGGAGAGCAAACGTAAAACATGGCCGAGTCAAGCCAAAGCAGGCCGTCTGCTGCGGAGCCCTTAGGGGGTCCCCTCTCCCTCTGCCAGGATCAAATGTATCATCTGGAGGTTTACCTGTGTGACACGTCGCCTTCACCCCCACCCCTCCAGGGGCTCATCCTCCCCGCTCGCAGGGCGCTCCGCCCCCCCCCCCCCCCCCCCCCCCCCCCCCCGGGGAGGACCGAGCAGCGTGAGAAAACCACTGCGGTGTCACGTGACTCCTGTGGCTGTTCTTCTCACCTTCCTGAGTCACTCGCAGCGAGGTGCCGCGCCGTTCATTCATTCATCAGGCCGTCCTCGGGGTGCGCGCAGGGCCCTTTGATTGGGTGGGGGGGGGGGGGGGGGGGTGAGGGGGTGAGGGTGAGGGGTGGGGGAGGCGGAACGCCACCTTGAAAAGAAAGAACAGTCGGCTGCACTCCTCACGGGGGGGGGGGGAGCAGAAGCGACAGTTTGCGCCCCGAGGGGAGAATTCCGAGGAACACGCGGAGCGCCCGGAACGCCAGAGCCCCATCGGCTCGGGTTCGAGACGCCATTTTTCTTTTTTCTTTTTTTTTCTTTTCCCCCCCCCTTCCTTTTCTTTTCTCTCGCCGATTTCCGAGTTGGCGTCGGGGGGGTTTGTTTTTGCTGTGGACGTACGCACCAGATCTCCCAAGATGTTAGTCACATGCGCAAACAGGATGGGTGTGTGTGTGTGTGTGTGTGTGTGTGCGTGCGCGTGTGTGTGCACGCGCAGTGTTTGTGTGTTAAGCTCACCAGACGTACTCCGATGCACGCAATCGCTTAGCCAGAGGACGTGTGCGCACATGCACACACACACACACACACACACACACACACACACGCACGCGGCTTATGTGTCTGTGTCAACACCTGCATACGGCACACCAACCCCCCGATCGACACTGGCAAGAGGCGCAAGGGAAGACAGTTGTGTG
>JAXIVH010000081.1:140716-173216 GCA_036785325.1 Urophycis tenuis | reverse complement strand
GCAGAGTGAGTTAATGAATGAATAAGAGCAGTGAGTGAATTAATTAATAAGAGCAGTGAGAGTGAATTAATGAATAAGAGCAGAGCGAGCGAATGAATGAATAAGAGCAGTGAGCGTGAATGAATGAATGCCCGTCACAGGTGGCCAGAGTGTCGCCCCTGCAGTGCGCTGGTTTTTAGCTGGCGAGAGCGTTGGCGGCGCCAGCGGCTGAAGGGTTAAACCAGCAGAACGCTTTCACTTCATGAGGCACGGAGCCGGAAACGTTAGGAGCGCAGCACCTGAAGAACACCTTCTTTTTGATTCGTCGAGAACTTCGGAACGCTCTGCTGCTGCTTCGGCTTGATTGGTTGACCGGGGTTAGACGATGACGGGGGGCGGGTGGGGGGGGATCCATCCTAGCCACACCCTCCTCATGTCCCCCATGTGATTCTCCGTTGCAGCAATGAGATCAGCAACCTGGTGCGGCAGGCGTCCATACGCAGGGTCAACACGGACCGCATAGACTCACTGGATCAGGTAGGACACCTCCCCCCCCCCCCCTCAGCCAGACGGCCTGGCGTCACGAGTCTGTGTGGGTGTGGGTGTCTGTGTGTGTGTGTCTGTGTGTCTCTTCTCCTTCCGGCAGCTCACCAGCGTCTCTCGCTGTTTGTTTTGTATTCATTTCAGATGACAGAGAAGAACTCCCTGAGGGTGGAGGGAACCATTCGCACCAGCTTGTCGTCCCTGGGGGTCAGTACACGGGGGGGGGGGGGGGGGGGGGGACACGCCTGTGTGTCTCTGCTGGGGGTCTGTGTGTGTGTGTGTGTGTGTTGGCGGTGTGTGTGTCTCTGACTGTCTGCTTGGCTGTTCGACAGACAACCTCTTCTCACGTGTAACACACCTCGTGGAATAGTTCTGGCCACAGAGATGTTGACTTGGAATTGTCTTGGCATTGTGGGAAATGTAGTTTTAAATACCGGAACACAGGAAACGCACAGCGGCAGGTCCACAGCTCCCAGCCCATTCCACTTCCTGTTTTTTTTTTTCTCCCAAAAACTCTTCCCCACACAGTAATGTGTGTGTGTGTGTGCGCGTGCGTGTGTGTGTGTGTAACTGAGCACAACGGGTGACGCAAGTCGACAGTTGCCGGTGATCTGTTGTCACACGACAACAGTCAGTCACTCGACCCAGCCGGGGGTTCGAACAGGCGAGCCGAGCGTCTCCAGTCCCTGTTAGTTGTACCATCGGGATGTTTTTTTCCCGCGCGCGCCGTCGCCGGCCCGACCGCCCCGACCGGCTCCTCCTGGCTGGTGTGGTGACGCAAGAGGTTGCGAAACACGGCCCCTGCTTCTGCCCTCGTCCGCGCGCTTCCTGTTGTCATTTCACCCTTTTGTTTAGCAAATAGCTTTGGTGGTGACTGGTGAGGCACGGAGCACACACGCGCCGCACAGTACGCGCTGCGGTCAGGCGTCCTGCGGGTCCACAATGATAACACAGTTCGTACCTGGGGGGTAAACAAACAACGTAGAGCTCCGCCTCCGCTGCCTTGGGGGGGGCCAATCGGCTCGCCTTACCGATGGAGCAAATGGTCACAAAGCATGACGTCGTCCAATCGAGACCTTTCCTCCTCCACACCTCCGATCGTTCAAACACAGAAATCAGAATCAGAAATCAGAAACAAGTTTATTGCCAAGTAGGTTTGCACCTACAAGGAATTTGACTTGGTGCAATTGGTGCAAGAGAAAAGCAATATTAAAAATAGAAGTAAGTAAAATAACTATATATATATATATATATATATATATATATATATATATATATATACAATGTACAAAGAATATGGAATACGGAGCAGTAGTGCATGCAGAGAAAAATGGTGGTCCCGAATGAGTACACACTGTGCACACTGTGCGTTAATGTAACGCAGACGACCTGAAGATGCCACGTTAATGTAGCATGTAGGACTGTGTGGGGGGAGGGAGAGAGTCAGTGTCAGGGGGGGGGGGGGGGCTCCGGGCCTTGTTGACAAGGCTCCTCCTCCTCTGCGTGTTGCAGGACCAGGCCCTCAGTCGGGACAGCCGCTCCACCCTGTCGGGCGGGTGGGGGGGCGGCGGCGGCGGCGGCGGTGGCCCCGGGCTGGACCACCTGGGCCGCCCGTCGCTGCACAACGGGTCGCGGCGCGGCCCGGGGAAGACACTGGAGCGGGACGAGGAGAAGAGGCTGCGGGTGGAGTCCTTCGCCAGGAACAGCAGCATGTCGCTGGTGGGTCACACGCAGGCACACACACACGCACACACACGCACACATGCACGCACCCACACACACAGACACACACACACACAGACACACACACACAACACGCATGCACACACGCAGGCACACACACGCACGCAGGCACGCACACACATACACACACACACACGCACACACACGCACGTGCGCACACACACACACACATGCATGCACACACGCACGTGCACACACACACACACACACGCATGCACACACGCACACGCGCACACACACACAAACAGACACACACGCACGCACACACACAAGTACACATGCTGCAGGCCTACGTCTCACACACATGTGAAGCATCCTTTGCGATGAGACCCCCCCCCCACCCCGATGGATGCACACACCCCGGGGGGCTACCACCACTGACCACTGCTTTGCCCCCCCTGCAGGACAAGCGGATGCACCCTCCTCTCCTCCCGTCTCCCCACCCGGTGCTCCACTCCACGGAGATCCTGCGCGCCCGCCACGGCAGCAGCCTGGCCCTGCCCCCCGACGACGGCGGCGGTGGCGGCGGCGGCATCAGCATCGCCCACGGCAACCGCAACCGCTCGCCGCTTGGCTGCGGCGGCTACCCGATGCCCGCCGACGAGGAGGAAGACGAGGAGGACGAGGGCCTGGGCGGCCTGATGTGTCCCGAGAGCCAGGGGGGCCGCCTGGTGCGCGGCGACCGCGGGGGGCGGGGCCCCGGCGGCGGCCACGAGGACGAGGAGGACGAGGAAGAGGAGGACGACGACCCCTACGGCAGCGAGACCAACAGCTCGCTGATGATGGACGCCCAGCACGTCCACTTCCACCCGCAGCCCCACCAGCACCTGGCCAACGGCACGCTGAGGCCCAAGAGCCGCTCCCCGCTGCCCAACCCCCACGCCTCGCTCATCCACAAGGCCCAGATCGTCTAGAGGGCGAGGGGGGGGGGGGGGGGGGGGCAGGGCCAGGGCAGGCTCTGTGAGCCGCTGGCTCTCAGCTCGCCGGCTGGACCTCAGATCACCGACTGGACCTCAGATGAACTGCTTTGGCTCCTTACACGTTCATGTGTGTGTTAAGGTTCATATTGCTCTCAGGTTCATGTTGTTGCAGGCGCTCGCGGTGTGTTTTTTGTTTTCGGTGAGTCAGCGTTACCGGGAAGCGTGTCTTACAAGACACCAGCGGGAGACGGTGACTGCGTTACACTCACACATACCCGTTCACTCGTCACCACATCCCTGGACACACACACTCGCAAGAAAGACTTGAAGAGTTGAGTGTGAAGGTGACCTGGAGAGGATTGTATTGGGAACACTGGGGGACACCAAAGAAACAAATGTATTTACATGATGCATGCCCATACTGTCTAACATTGTGGGAGATTTATATGTATAATATATATGTATACATATATGTGTATGTACAGTATACGTGTGTGTATGTATGTATGTATATATATAAAACTGCCAATGTCTTTGCCTCAGGGCAAATATGAAGTATTACTGTGTTTCACAAACATTTTATTAAGTGTTATCTGTTTATTCTTTGTAAATATGTTTCTTTTCTTAGCAAAAGTTTTATATTGTTTTGGGACTAAATGATGTTGGAATTGCTCGTAAGCAATGGAATGCATGGCGGAGAAGTCATTGATTTAACAACAGTGAACTTTTGTTTTTTATCAAGCAGAAAGACACCGACGTCTGCACTTTGCCAATGTGCGATTTACGTTGTAGACAGTGTTCCCTAGTGTACATATTGTGAAAGTGCAGCGCAAAAGTTTTTGTTCAACTGTGATCTTGAGACATATCGTTTCTCTCCAAAGCCATCGTTGTTAAAGCCATATTTTTAAAGGGGTTTGTATGGGTGTACGAATGTAAGTGTGTTGCTTGGTGAAAGAAAGTGGAAATAAAGTTCCATATGTTCATGTATTGTACTGTACATGTTGGATTTCAACGTAACTGTGAGTGGGTGTGTCGCAAATATACTGAGGGACACACACACGTTCGTCTCAGTATGCAAGAACAGAGTGAATAAAATGTGTGTCAGTATGCTCAACAGCTAAACATTTACAAGTTATACAACTGAAAGATAAATTAAATTGTGCTAAAAGAACCCTTTCAGTTTTTCAGGCAGTTTCGAATTTAAAAGTTTTATTGATTTATTTACAAACTTTCCTAGACGGTTTTAAATTGAATTATGTAAACAAAAACCAACATGACAAAAAACTTTTAATTAACCCATCGTCTCTCAACAATCCTTATTTTTTTTGTCTGTTTTTTTTCAGACAGACAGACAGACATTTATAATATGTTTTAAATATCAAATATCCCAAAGTTAGTTTAAACATTTGCGATGGTGCGATTCCAGTCGAAGCGGGAAGTCGTTACAAGGACTCTTAATTGAATCAATAAAGCACCAACAACAATAATTGATGCAATAAACACTCTGATTATTCTTGGGGGCGGGCTTTGGGATTTGACCCGGAAGTGAAGAGTGACGCGGGGTCGGGGGCCCAGGAGGAGGAAACAGACATCGACAGTTAAGATGGCGGAGGAGAAGCAGGAATCATCACAGCGAGAGATGGAAGGTGAGGGAAAACACCGCGACAGCTCCTCGTAGCGCTCTCACCCCCACGCGAGTGACGCGCCGAGGCGCCCCGTCCCCGAGCCCGGGGTGGTCGTCGCGTAGTGACGGGGGGTCCGGCCTTTACGTTTGTCATCGGGTCGTGTTTGTTTGTGAGGGGGTGGACGGCCCGGACCTTGCGGCAGGCAGTAACCTCGTTCCCAGGCGATCGCGTCTCTCGACGGTCCGCCTGGAACGAGATGCTCTAAATGAGCGTTATTGGCAAGAGATGGGGGCGGGACTTTCAGTGAGATGGGTGGTAGCGTCGAGCGAGCGAGAGAAAGAGGAGGTTATTTTGATGGTTGATGGTTTGTTTCTGATATTTATTTTCCGATGTTGCTTTGCCGGATTTTTTGCAAAAAAAACTGCGTATGTTGAGTCCTTGCATTCGTTGTTGTTATTTTTCTGAATAGTATCGCTCCGGGGACGGTTAAGTAACGTGCAGTGGTCAGCGAAACCAAGAGACCAGAAGTTGCGTTGTGCTAGACCGGAAAGACGATACAATCCAGGATCCTCTCCCAGCCTAGCGGCAACCCCTATGGAGCTACACAAAGAACACTGAATGATTCTCCGAAGAGCTGCCCTTTATACAGATCGTCGCGCCGTCTTATGTTTCTAAACGGGGTTTTAGTGACAGAATGTGTAACTTTTGAAAGAAAGGATTGGTTTGATTACAATGTCAACAGTGAACGCTTGTTTCGGTTGTCAGGGGGGTCTTTAAAACGGACACACACGTAAACATTGTCATTGGAAAAGGTAAACAATACACGATCAAGGATATTGCTTCTTATAACAAATCGTATAAATGCTAGCAATAACAACCGCCGTCTTTTTTTGGCATAATTTACAAATACCCTTTTAAACAACATTAAAACATAATTAACATCAAGTGGAATTTACTGATTCATCGTTTGTAAAGAATTTTGGGATTCGAGGCATCAGCCACGGGCACGTTTGCCTTCCGAGATATCACATTTTTAGACGCATAAATGAACTCTTTCTGCGGTCTCTTTCGTATCACTGTCACGATTCGAGTGTCCCGTATCCGGTGCCCACCCTTGAAATACCTCCAGCGCGATCCCCGCGGTCCACCTATTAATATCGCCCTCTCCGCAGGGGTCAACTGCCTCGCGTACGACGAGGCCATTATCGCTCAACAGGACCGAATTCAGCAGGAGGTGAGAATTCCTCACCTTATGTTCATTATGTTCACTCATACCGCTACTAAATTAGATTAACACGCAAGTAACATTCACACCCGTGTTTTTTTCAAAGCTTGCATAATTCTAATATATCCTTTTTTCCCCATATTGTTGCTCTCCCAACCAAAGTGATTTTTCTGCATGTATATTATGATTTTTTTTTTTTTAACATGAACGCTAAAGGTCACTGGCTAATGGCACACTGCCTCATTGTCTCATCAACTGCGGCCCGATGAATCCTCTGAATAATGGCCAGGAGGGCAAAATGACAATGACCTGAGTACAACTCCTTAATGTTCCCGTGTGTGTGTGTGTGTGTGTGTGTGTGTGTGTGTGTTGCTGCCCCCCCGCCCCCCAGATCGCCACCAGTAACCCCTTGGTGTCCGACAGACAGGCGTTGACGGTGCTGCAGAACGAGTACGCACAGGACGACAGTATTTATCAGCTGAAGATCAAGGTGGGTCCCCGACCAGGCAAGCTCACCCTAGCCCACCCTCGTGGGGGGGGCCTGTTGCCTCCCCCACCACCACCACCACCACCACCACCACCACCACCACCACCATACCAGTCATCAGACCCAAGTCATCTCTAGTGATCAAGTGGTCTCTTGGGCCTGATGACCTGGGTCTTGGGGACTAGTGTGATGGTTTCCCTGCCTCACTACGGGTGGTCCGCGTCCCACCTTTTTATTATCAAGATTGCCGCAGTTTAGAGGTCTGCACTCCCGCCGGACGTGACGCAAGATAGTGCGGCGCGGGACGTTCTGTGAAAGCTCATTGCGGGTGCAGGCGGGCGGGATGATACACTGCACTCACTGCAAATTAAATATGAGTGTAAAGTAAAATACACAAATGATTGATGATGTAGGGCCTTGCGTACATCACATGTGCTGGAGATTCTGTTTGGCAGTAATAAACGTTTTGAGCGGCCTAAACTTGCGAATGTTGTCGTTTGGGGGGTTTGGGGGTATCATGCCTGCCATCTGGCGGGCATTTGCGGACGGGAGCGGGACTAAAAACGACAATTCTCTTGCGGGAGTGAGACTGAACATTGTGTTCCGTGCAGACCTCTACCGCGGCTCCTGTATTGTGGGCTTCATCGCACTTTTCCCACAATTCCATTGATTTGTTTTTTGTTTGTTTTTCCGTCTCCCTCAGGACCTACACAAAAAGTACTCGTACATTCGCAAGACGCGGCCAGATGGCAACTGCTTCTACAGAGCGTTTGGCTTCTCGCACCTGGAGTCCCTGCTGGAGGACAGCAAGGAGCTGCAGAGGTGGGTCCGCCTGGGTCTCTGGTGGTCTGCTCGCTGTGGAACCACTGGAGGGCTCTCACACTGGGGGGGGGGGGGTCCCTCTGTCCTGCCTGAGGTGGTCTGTCTGGTGTGGCCACGCGGTGAAGATCGCTGTGTCTTGTGTCATTTGATTGCAATGAGAAGATGTGGTGGAAATGTGGGCGCCAACGTTCAATGTCTTGTATCGGTCATTTCATTCATGGCTTTAGAGAGAACGGCCAAAAAAGCCTCAAAGTATCCTCTCTAAGTTACATAGTACTATGCTGACTGTTCTCCAGGGCCGTGTTCTGATATCCATACTTCATGAGAACACTTAAAGGTAGTACACTATCCGTACTCATTGTGCAATATCCATACTTCATGAGTACACTTAAAGGTAGTACACTATCCGTACTCACTGTGCAGTATCCATACTTCATCAGTACACTTAAAGGTAGTACACTACAGTATCTGCACTCACTAAGTGCGCAGATTTTCAGATGTTGGTGTTGTTCTAAATGGTGCACTTACCGGAAATTACTATCAGCTGCGCGGCCGCGTCACCCGCCAAACACACGTGGATAGCCATTTTCGAACTGAGCGTGTCTCAGCCTGGCTCCGCCTCTTCCACTAAGTAGCTATGATGGCTGCCGTTGAGTACGGAAAGTGTACACCGTGGCATACTAACCGTTTTGAGGGCAACATCCGGGTCCTTTAAGTACACTGCTTTTCGCCACGATCGTAGTCAGAACACCCTACGTACTCAAACTAAGTATACTAAGTACACCAAGTACGGTAAGTATGGATGTCGGAACGCAGCCCAAGCTTGGCTTTCAACTTTTTTGCTTCATTTTGGCAGATACAAAAGAGGCATGCTAAGGGGTAAATGATTGCGGAAGCCTTGGAATATTCAACCATTTTAAAGTCGTTTCTGATTTTAAACGCGAGCCGTCCTCCTGCTGCTATGTAGTGAAGGCCTCAGTGAGGGGATGACTGCGGCCCCCCCGTGTGTGTGTGTGTGTGTGTGTGTGTGTGTGTGTGTGTGTGTGTGTGTGTCTGTGTCTGTGTCTGTGTCTGTGTGTGTGTGTGTGGGGTCTTCCTGGTGTGTATATCAGTGTGTTTATGTGGTCGACGGTCCCTCATGCTCCTCCTGCAGGTTCAAAGCGGTGGCAGCGAAGAGCAAGCTGGACCTGGTCAACGAGGGCTTCACCGAGTTCACCATCGAGGACTTCCACAACACGGTGAGTCCCGCGCGCCCCACACACACCTCCACCCGACACCGGGCGGAGCACCCGACACTGGGTGGAGGAGAACCTGACACCTGGATCAACAAGGAGGAGAACATGTCTTTGATCCCCCCCCCCAGAATGGGAGATATTACAAATCCTGCAAATCCAAACCGGTCGTTTCATGACCTCATGTGATGTCTGTCGTCTCCTCTTGGGGCCGGATGCTGAATGAGTTATTGCCGTCCAGACAGAAAAGGCCGGACATCGTACAATGGTTCTGAGTGGGGGGGGCCGGGGGGGGCAGACTGGGGGGGGGGGTCCTCTGTGCAGTCAGCCTGTGTTGTGGTTTCAGTGAACGTCCGCGTGCTCTTGTTTGGTGACCGCTCTGTGTAACGGCATCCAGTCGCGCTGTTTCCAGACCCGTTATTCCAGAAGGGATGCTGAATGTCAGGCCATCCAAAGAAAACCAAGGCGAATTCAAACTGCGACAACAGCAGCTTTGTACGTTTTTGCCGCTCTGCTAAATTGTGGCTGGGATGCGAACCGAGTGCGTCATGTCATACGGGAGAGGAGCTGTCCTCTACAGAGACCTGTTTGATTTGGTGGCTGTATTCTATATATAAGTACACTACATTATAATAGCCTGTATTAAAGTAAATCAGGCTAATGGTAGCCTATATTTCCTGTCAAGTTAAATGGGGATTCCTCAGTCATCTGTGGGTAGAGGGCGGGGCGTCGTCGGCTATTAACGGCCAACAGAATACTTGGCCGGCGCCAGTCCGCACTCAATAATTCAATTCAACTTTATTCATATAGCGGCGATTCACGACAGACGTTCTCTCAAAGACACTCTCCGCATGAACGCAGGTCTGGACCAAAGCTCTTCCCCAACGGTTCTCGCCGTCAGCCGGGCACTCTTCATAAAACATATATTCTACTGTATATATATATAACTCTTGGGGGAACGAGCTCCCTGCCAATGTCAGGACTGCAGAGTCACTCCCCGTCTTCCGGAAGAGACTCAAGACCCACTTCAGTGCAGGGTTCACCTGAATCCTGCATAACCCTACCCTAACGCAATTATTTGTTGTACGTCTTGGCACTTTTATCACTCTTTGTAACTTGACACTTTGATCGCTCTTTGTAACTTGGCACTTAGTCAGAGATGTTGTATACTAGCAAAGGTTAACCTAGCAACTGAAATGCTTTGAACTTGTTCTGGTGACTTTGTTACTGTATTAGCAGCAATGAAATGTCTCACCTTCTTATGACAAATGTACTCTTTGTAAGTCGCTTTGGATAAAAGCGTCTGCTAACTGCCCTCAATGTGAATGTATGACATTTGAGGTGTCCCCCTCTGTGCAGTTCATGGACCTGATCGAGCTGTGTGAGAAGCAGCCGGGCCTGAAGGAACTGCTGGGCTCCTTCAACGACCAGAGTGTGTCGGACTACGTGGTGGTGTACCTGCGCCTGCTCACCTCGGGCTACCTGCAGCGGGAGCACGCCTTCTTCCAGCACTTCATCGAGGGCGGCCGCTCCGTCAAGGAGTTCTGCCAGCAGGTCAGGCGCCGGCCCGGGTTCGGGGGTTCTGGGTTTCGGGGGTGTGGTTCTGTTTTTGATGAGTGATGCAACAAACAAAAAAAAATCAACACACTCGACCGGCTGTTGATGAATTTGACAGCCGGTTGTTTTTATTTTTTTTTATTTTTTTTGCATTGATTATTGAAAACGGTAAACGATATGGCAGTGGGGCGTCGTGTCTTTGCATTTACATTTACATTTACATTTAGGGCATTTAACAGACGCTTTTATCCAAAGCGACTTACAAAGACTACATTTGTCATAAGAAGGTGAAACATTTCATTTCTGCTAATACAGTGAGAAAGTCACCAGAACAAGTTTCAAACATTTCAGTTGCTAGGTTAACCGTTGCTAGCATGTGTCCCTCGCCACAGTTCTAGAGGTGAGGTCGTCAAGACAACGAGCGGGGTTTGAAACGCTGTTGTAAATAGTCTCACTGACGCCGTAAGGTTGGTGGTCATTTTAAGGTATGCCTCCAGACCGCATAACACGGACATTTAACAACGTGGAAAAGCTTTGGTGTCACTTGTTCTGGTTCTACCTCAACATGTAGCCAAGTAAGTACAGTGAAAGGTCATTAAGGAGCAGGTAGGGTTAGACAGTGAGTACAGAGACAGGTCATTAAGGAGCAGGTAGGGTTAGACAGTGAGTACAGAGACAGGTCATTAAGGAGCAGGTAGGGGTTAGACAGTGAATACAGAGACAGGTCATTAAGGAGCTGGTAGGGGTTAGACAGTGAATACAGAGACAGGTCATTAAGGAGCAGGTAGGGGTTAGACAGTGAATACAGAGACAGGTCATTAAGGAGCTGGTAGGGGTTAGACAGTGAATACAGAGACAGGTCATTAAGGAGCAGGTAGGGGTTAGACAGTGAATACAGAGACAGGTCATTAAGGAGCAGGTAGGGGTTAGACAGTGAATACAGAGACAGGTCATTAAGGAGCAGGTAGGGGTTAGACAGTGAATACAGAGACAGGTCATTAAGGAGCAGGTAGGGGTTAGACAGTGAGTACAGAGACAGGTCATTAAGGAGCAGGTAGGGGTTAGACAGTGAGTACAGAGACAGGTCCTTAAGGAGTAGGTTGGAGTTTGGGGGGGCCCCTATTGCTAAGGATAAGGACTTCTACAACTTGGGATGTGAACTAGGTGAACCTTGTGGGCTGGAAGACACCCAAAGGTGTCTCCCAACCTCACCCACCAGACCTCCCTGGTTTCCATTGAACGTGGGTGGACACCCAGATGTCGTTCAGGTCGTTAAGCCCGTGTCCCCCCCCCCCGGCCCCCCAGGAGGTGGAGCCCATGTCGAAGGAGAGCGACCACATCCACATCATCGCGCTGGCGCAGGCCCTGAACGTGTCCATCCTGGTGGAGTACATGGACCGCGGCGAGGGCGGCACGGTCAACCACCACGTGTTCCCCGAGGGCAGCGTGCCCCGCATCTTCCTGCTGTACCGGCCCGGACACTACGACATCCTGTACAAATAACGCCCCCGGCCCACCCCACCCCCCCGGCGCCCTCCCCCCCTCTCCCCCCCACCGTCGTATCCCCGCTCCTCTTACTCCCTACTCTCGTTTTGCCCCCCCCCCCCTCCCTCCCTCCCTCCCTCCTTCCCTGTCTCACCCCCCACCCACCTCCCCCCCATCATCATCATCATCTTCATCATCTTCATCATCACCACCACCACCACAGCAGTGGTTTACAAACACTTGAGTTGCCACGGTGACCCACACACACACACACACACGCCCCCCACCCACACACACACACACACCCTCACACTCACACACACACGCCCACACCCACATCCACACCCACACACACACACACACACACACACCTAGGATGGCGCCACTTGTGTGCGTGTGTTTGCAGAAAAAGGAAGAACGCAGAGGAAGGTCAAAATGCAGACCTTCCAAAAATGGTAATAAAAAAAAATGATTTTAAAGAACCAAGAGAAGTGACTCCATGAACTTAGAGATGTACAGGTTTTTTTTTTCGTTTTTTTTCTTTTGTGGTTGTAAATGTTATCTACTTGCTTTTTTTTTTTTTTTGGACTCTTCTTCCTTTGTTACACTTGTCTCATGCGTTTTATTAAAGGGATGTACATCTTTTACGTGTCCTTTTCGTCATGTGTTACACACTTGTGTCACGCGTCGTTTTTATTAAAGGGATGTACATCTTATGTGTCACTTTCTTCATGTTCTGTGCTGCCGCAGATTAAGACAATCGCTAGACAATCGCTAAGCAACCATCGCAGGCTCGTCACTCCTACCGAGCACCCTAAATGAAGCCGGTGGAAGGTCGTCCTCCATTGTATATTATAGTTAATGTTTATTGTGGAATGTAGTCATTGTCTTATGTCTGGCGCTGAATCAACCGATATTCAACCGTTATTACGTGTCTCAGGGGCTGAGTGTGGGGCTGGCATTCAGGGCTGAAGAAGCCCCCGAATCTCACTTTTTTAAGCTTTTGAAGTTATGACAACCGAATGGTTATTGTTTCTTTCCATTAAATAGTATTGCCTTGAGCAGGCCCTGCAACTGAAAATGTAGGCAATGAGTTGGAATGGATTTAGGATTTGCCAGTGTCCAGCAGGTCACCCTAAAAGGGACTAGAATGCAAGAAAATCGCATCTTAGAAATTAATAATTTTCTGGGGGACAACCCCCAGACCCCGCTAAGCCCCGGATGTACACAAAGTCTGGCTCCGCCCCTGACGTGTCTCACAAACACTCTCGTACACAGTCTATGCTCGTACCGCGTTTGGTTCGTACCACTGCTTTTTCGGCAAATGACGTGTCTCGGTTACGCCAGCAGGTGGCGCCAGAAGGCCGTCAGTAAAGCGCCGTGTCCATTCATTTTAACTCTGTGGGAGCGAAAGGACAACATGTCACCGCTGTCCTTACTTACCGTGGCTCGCCGGAGTCTGGGGACGTTGAGGTTCACACCGATGTTCACCAGGCACCATTCCTCCCTGACAAGTGAGTCTCAAGTCTGCAATCGTTATGAATAACATGTTAACTGTTGTTGTTTGCTAACTAGCCAATGCTAACTAGCTAGCAGCATGCGTCAATCTTGACTCGGGTCAGGGGGGGTCATTCTCGGGTTTGACCTTTATAAGATTAGCATTTAGTTAATGCATTTGTCATTGTTTTAATAAGTGCGGTGCATACAGTACGTTGAGTTGATACTGCACTACTACTACTACTACTACTATTACTACGTCCTATTATCCTACCATATTTTAAATGTTTTGTGCACCTGTTTGCTAACTTCATTGGTCGTGTTAAGAAGAGGTAACTTAGACCATTTAATTGATGACCTATCGTGAGTACACGCCGATGCCTCACAAAGTTACGTTTTGTGTCCAGCCGAACTCATCGAAAACATGGACAAGAAGGCAACCTGGGATCGATTCTACACCGAGAACAACAGCAGCGGCGGCCGCTTCAAGAACTTCGAGTGGTTCTTTGGTTTCGACTCGGTCCGGGACCTGGTCCTGCCCCTGTTACGACCCCCGACCGGCACCGCGGACCCCCTGCACGTCTTGGACATGGGCTGCGGGACCTCCGCCCTGGGACCCGGCATCTACCAGCACTCTCCCGTCCGAGTCAGCGTCACCTGCGCTGACATCTCCCCCATCGCCGTGCGCCAGATGCGGGAGCACCTGGAGTCCCACGCCATCGAACCCGAGCACCCGCTCTCCGCGCTCGCCTTCCTGGAGCTGGACTGCAGCGAGCTGTCCGCGCACTTTGGGGCGCGGTGCTTGGACCTCATCGTGGACAAGGGCACCACGGACGCCCTGCTGCGGTCCAGGGAGGGCGGCGGCAAGGCGGGCCATGTGGTGAGGCAGTGCCTGAGGACGCTGCGCGGCTCCGGGCGCCTGCTGCAGTTCTCGGACGAGGACCCCGACGCCAGGCTACCGTGGCTGGAGACGGAGGGGGGCCGGGGGGGCGGGGCCGCGGACGTCACGGTGCACGAGGTGGGGACGTTCCACGGCGTGCAATATTACTGTTATGATGTCACGTCGCGCCCGGCCGGCTGATGGCTGTCATGTAATGTGTTTCGTTGACTATTGTATGATGGCGATGGCAGGGCCGTGAGAGTCTCTGGTGTTGTATTTCCTCGGATGAACGGATGTACAAAGTGTTTTAAATTAAATGTAAATAAACTGATTTGCTCCTTTGTGTCATCTGACATACAGACACATGCAGACATACAGTTACGGCCTCAAGGCCTCTGTCAGGGCTGGTGTATGTTGTGTTGTGGGCTGTGTTTGTCTTTGCAGTGCTGCTGGTTCCTGTTGGGTTGGTCCAGGTCATCAACGGATTGGAGGCAGCTGGCCACCGTCTCCAGGACGCTTTAAACCCGCCTATCCTGGTAGTCTGCGGGCTCTCTCTTACCCTGGCACCACGGCACTGTGTTGAAGGACTTGACTTCATTGTAGGGTTTATGGGAGATTGCTCAAGATAAGACTGGCAATATGATTTTTGTCCAGCTTCCTTTGTTAAATCTGCTATTTTGTTACATTCGTTAAACTTATTTATTTGTCGTTGAATAAATTATTTTCGTTTGGTTAATTAAATCCTCACTCCTCTTTCTGTTATTTGCTATGGTCCTAGAGCCGGGCCATAACAATACAAACAGTGGATGGATTCAGAGGTGTTGTGGTTGTACCTCTGCCCTGCCACAGTTGAATTAGGACAGGGATGAAGATCAGCTGCACCTGATAGAGATGTGTGTTCTGATGACTGGAGTCGGTGGTTCAAGTCCTGCCATGAACGCTCTTCATGTTCTTCTGTAACTCGAACAATGTCACATGATTTTGATGTCAAGTATAACCTCCGCCGCTGTCATAGACGGGCACAACAGTTGGAGCAATTAGTAGGCATCTCTGGAGAGTCTGGTTCAGGTCAGAGCCTGTGCACCATCCTCAGCTGTTACTTAATTGTCTGACTTTTAAGTCAAATATAAAACCCAGAACATGTCTAGAGACATGCCTTGGTGGTGCAGTGGATAGAGCTGCTTGTGTTCAGTTCTGGAGACCAGGGTTCAAGTCCTGGCTGTTACTTTATTGTCTGACTTCTAAGTCAAATATAAAACCCAGAAAATGTTTAGGAACATGCCTTGGTGGTGCAGTGGATAGAGCTGCTTGTGTTCAGTTCTGGAGACCAGGGTTCAAGTCCTGGCTGTTACTTTATTGTCTGACTTCTAAGTCAAATATAAAACCCAGAAGATGTCTAGGAACATGCCTTGGTGGTGCAGTGGATAGAGCTGCTTGTGTTAAGTTTTGGAGACCAGGGTTCAAGTCCCCGGGTGAGCTGTTTGTTGGCTCCTTGTCATTCTCAAGGGGTTATAGAAAAGGTTTTCTTAAATGTCATCTCATTTTTAACAAAACCGGGTGTCTTCAGTGAGAGAGCTGTTCCTGTTCTGTGTTGGGCTCTAATCCCCCACCCACTTACCTACTTTGCCCACCCACGTCCCCACTCAGACATTCACATGGGAATGGATGGATTCATTCACTCACTCATTCACTCACTCATTCACCACCCAATCACCACAATCCATTTATTCCCATTGTGATGAATGGATGCAAGAATTACATCCATTCACCCAGACACTCTAACATTCACACAAATTACCCTTAGCTGGACTTGAACCCCTGTCCACAGAACGGAAGTGCAGCAGCTCTCTCAACTGCGCCACAGAGACACCGACAAATTTTGTGCGGGAGGTTCTACTGCATGTTACAATCCACATGTTAGTGTTTGTTGTAAAAACATGCAAGTCCACATTGTTCTTGGCATGAGTTGAACCCATGACTCAAGATCAGTTCACCAGCAGCTCTATCCATTGTGCCACTGAGCCACTGGCCATAGATTGAGTCAAAGTGTATAATTGACTTTACAATTCAATGTCACTTTGTAAAGAGTCAATAATCCAAATGCAGATTGTAGGACATGTTTTCAGCATGCTAAATACATAATGTCAATTTATCTAATGCAAATAAGCAGTAGCCTGAACAGGGACTTGAACCCTGGACCCTCAGATTAAAAGTCTGATGCTCTACCAGCTGAGCTACCCAGGCTTCATGAAGACGGTGGAAGGTTGTGTGTTATGATGACAATTCTGGATCCAATCTACTGCATTTTTCAGCATTTCACTATCATTTAATAATAGTAATAATAATGCATTTTATTTAAAGGCACCTTTCAAAGCACTCAAGGACACCTTAAAGACAAATTAAAAGACAAGTAACAGTGGCATACTCTGTCAGTGTGTGACAGAGTACAGCACTCAGAATAAGTGTGTGTTTTTAGGTGTGATTTAAAGGTGGAGACAGAGTCAGAAGTGTGAATGTCTGGTGGAAGAGAGAGTTCCACAGGTGGGGAGCAGATCAGCTAAAAGCTCTTGACCCCCACGGTGGACAGGTTGGCAGATGGAGCTGAGAGCTGGATGGCAGAAGAGGATCGGAGAGGGCGTGAAGGTGTGGAGTGGATTTAGAGAGATGGCACAGAGAACCTCCCTGCCACAGTTGAACTAGCACAGGGATGAACCTTTGGTGAAGATACGGGCCGAAAATGTTATTTTCGGCCCGTATCTTCACCAAACGTTCATCCCTGTCCTAGTGCAACTGTGGCAGGGCAGAGGTGCCCTCAGCTTTGACACACTGGCTCTTTAACGTCAGCATAGTACAGTTACAGCTGCTGATCGGCATGCATGGTGAGGAGCGCTTTGTGAGACCGTGTTACAGAATGTCCACCTCAGAGACGGAGAGAGAGAGAGAAGCCTCCAGTCAATTGTGTTTGTATAGCCCTTAATCACATGTACGGTCTCAGAGGCTCCTGTAATATATGACCTTTACATGCCACATGTTTGTCACAGCCCATAAGCCTGGAGCACCACAAGGGGCTCGAAAAGATGGCCTTCATCATGAAGTAAGGACTGCAGAGTGGAGGGGGGGGGGGGGGGGGGGGGGGGGAATCCTGCCTTCCAGGGGACGGCTTGGAGCAGAATTGGCGCCGTACGTGGCGGTATCACAAGCAAACATCTCGGGCACACGTTCTTCCATGGAAGAGTGTTCTCCACGTGGTTACGAGGTGCAGGCTGGTGAGCAGGCTGGGCTCCGTCAGGTGCGGTGGTCGAAGGCCTGTGGAGTCACCGGTCCAGAGCAACACACCGAAGCAGAGCCGGCGTGGTGCTTAGACAGGCCAGGGTGGACACGGTGAACACAGTACCAGTCTGAAGGGCTGGGCAGGCGCTGGCTCGCAGGTGGGTTCAGCTGTAATGAGGGCCTGATGGACACCCCCGGGAGCCAAATTAGAGAGTGTGGAGGTAGGCTTTAAGTTTGGATTAGAGTTGCGTTCCGCAGAGTCAGCGTGGCTGATAACAGCTGGCAGACTGTCCCCCCCCCCCCCCACCCACACACACACACACACACACACACACACAGGAGAACGCTGTGTTTCCTGATGATTTGTTTTTAACTGCTGGCATTGAGTGGAGGCCAAGTTCTTGAAGAGAGGGGCTGTGAAGGACGAAGGGGAATCCTGATGTCCTCCAGGTGGGATGGGGCTAATCCAGGGAGAAGGTTTGGCTCCACAACGTGAGTCCACTTCCAGTTTCTCCAGCTGTCTTCGGCTCCAGGAAGTCCAATGTGTTGTCATGAAATGGTGGTCTTGGTGCGTTATGATGTGATGTAGGTTATGACGATGGTATGATGTTATGTAGGTTATGATGATGGTATGATGTGATGTAGGTTATGATGATGGTATGATGTGATGTAGGTTATGATGATGATATGATGTGTAGGTTATGATGATGGTGTGATGTTATGTAGGTTATGATGATGGTATGGTAATCAGGAGCAACAGGCAGGACTGTAACTCACTACACATTAAAAATGAATAAATAAATACATAAATATGGACAAACTAATAAACCCATTCAAATATTGTTTTCTTAAATTCCATGTCCATTCCATGACCAAAAACACAGCTTTTTGACTCTGTCGGATGTCAGATGATGACAGTACTCTTATCACCATCACTATCACAGCACTACCTATCACCATCACTATCACAGCACTACCTATTCCTCTCAGACGGAGGCGCCAACCAGGAGCTGCTCTACAGCTGGAGGACGTCCGGCCCCTGAGACCCTTTGATTTGATCTGGAGTTATGAATTGCCCTCGCAGTCCGCCAGCGAGGGCAATTCATAAATGCAATTTCATAAACGAAAAACATGCGGGATGGCGTTCTCCACCCCCCACCCTCCAAATATAAAATAGAATAACATCCCCCCCCCGCCCCACCCAGAAGCACAAAAAAACAGCAACTGCAAAGGACAGAAGAAAAGGTAGACACGGAATGAAGCTTGTTCCAAAAGAAATGGGGAAACAAGTCTTTTTGGGTGTGAGAGGCGGTTTGTGGGGAAGCTCTGGGAGCAGAGAAAAAGGCCAATCTGGCGCCGCTCGCTACTGCTGGCGCCGTGGCTGAACCCGACACAAACACGTGGACAAAACGTGCGCGGGTCGAGTCGACGCTCCTCGCCAGGGTTCCGGTTGCTCAGCGGGCTGTGGTGGAAGACCGCCGGGTTGAATCCCGGCCAGCGCCGCCATCTCCGCGGGAACACACCGCGCTGCGGGGAGTCTGGAGACGTCACGTGACCTCTACTGTCAAGTGAGACGCCCAGCGGTCGACGTGAGGCTGACCAGCGCGCGGCTGCTTCGGAACCACAGGTGGAACTCAGTGTCACTCTGAAGCAGGTAAAGTCGAAGCTCACACTGGACATGAAAATGCATGCCACGTTGCTACATTCACGAGGAGTCTTCAGAGTTGATTTCCATCCTGACCAAACTTGGGTGGGACTTGAAGCCGGGACCCTCAGAGCGGATCACCAGGGCCTCTCTCTGCTGCACCACCAAGGGGCTGACGACAGCGCAGTGGGAGGGTGGTACCACCACAAAGATGTGGGGGGGGGAAAGTTATTTTGAAAGTAGTTCTCTGATATCTTCCCATCTTGCAACCCAGCATTGGCACAGTTTAACGGATTTGGCGTTCAAATAGATTCAGGCAGATGGTCGTCGCCAAATGGATATCATTTGTAAAATATTAAGGCAAAAAAAACAAAAAAACAACAACAACACATAAAAAACACCAATGTTGTTGATTTTGGAATTAATTGCAAATCCCTGGCAAGTGCTCTGATGTGTTCTGAACATGAACCCTCGCTGTTCCACAGCTGAAGACAGCGATGGACGCTTTTTCACTGTTGAACTAAGGCGATGTTTGGTGAAGATTGGGGAGGAAAACATTTGTGCTGAACAAAAACACCGTTTCTGTTGCATTCCGAACATGCACCTTGGCTGAGGTTGCCACGGTTACACTGAGAGAGGGGTGAGCAAATGTCAAAACGCGTCACGACAAACAAATGACTCCAACAGACATGTCGTACACAGACACACAGACAAATAAAGAGGCAAAGTCATTTTGTTTGTGTTTATTTACTTCTAATGTGTTTTTTTTTTTTTTTTTGCGTTTTTTTTTTCCATCTTTCCACAATATTAGTCACTACTAAGATTAGCTTGAGTTCTCCTCACTCGACTACACGAGAGCTCCAAACCCAGCTTGGCCCCCCTCACCGCGCCGAACGGCCGGCGCCAGAATAGCCCGCGCGCCGCCGCCGCCGTCCGTTAGCTAGCCTGCGTCTAACGCGCACGTGATTGTAAAGGTATCGTTTGGCGGCGGGAAAAACAGCGGCCAGAGATACAGCGTTAAGGTGCAATGACAAAATGGCCGTCAAATCATAAAATCGGCCGTGGCAAAAAACAAAAACAAAAAAAAAAAACGTTAAAACGTCACGTCATGGTGTTTGACGGTTTGCGCAAAGTCAATTCTCAAAGTGTGTTTGCTGACATTGTCGACGAATAAATTGACCTTGTGTGTTACAGGCTACGTTTGGCGTAGCACAGATTGACAGGCTGATTAAGTCATATGTGATTGGCTGCGTGTGTGTCTGTGTGTGTGCGTGTGCGTATGTGTGTGTGTGTGTGTGTCGGTGTAGGGGGGGGGGGGGGGGCGGCGGGGGACCAAAGCCCAGGTTTTATCCTCTCATTTAAAAAACAACATCTCTAGCGCTATCTGTACAACATTCAACAACACATTTCTCTTGTATTTTTTTGTCTGTTTTTCTCCGTAATGCAAAACAAAAATAAAAACAACAATTATCATTATATAAAGAGGGTCACTTTTTTCCCCATCTCGACGGCATTGAATGTATACCACATCAAATTGAAATAAAACTCTAAGAAAGGCCTCAATACCAGATAGAACGCGCCACCTTCAAGTGGTAGAGAAAGAGAGAGAAATATCTAACAGTTTGGGATGGAGCATCAGAAAGAGAGAGAGAGAAAGAGAGAGAGAGAGAGAGAGAGAGAGAGAGAGAGGGAGAGAGAGAGATTAGCGAGACATGGCGACAGATGTCTAAAGTTAAGTTAAGACGACAAAACCAAACAGCTGGTCGATGAATGTGCATTTCCTAAGTGTTAAACATTTTAGAGTCGCTATGGACGTGTTTTGGCACCTTGTGAAATTAAATAAAATATTCAAATTTTCAGTCTTGAGACTTGGGCTTTGGTTGTTTTTTTTGTTCCTCTTTTCTCGAAAGGTTAGTAAGTAAGCAGTAGAATTAGGAATTTAACTCGTCAAAGGGTTTCCCAAACCAGTGTTTTATAAACGCCTAGCTATGCTAGCGGGTATTAAGACCTAGCGGTCAGGTTTAAAGGCCTACAAGCCTGGTGCAGCGGTACCTCCAGCCCACAATGTCTTTCCACCAATGACAACACGGCCTGGGTCACAACTAAAGAGCGAACAAAGGGAAAGAGACAGGGATTAGAGACCCAGGGAACACACAGGGGACAACAGTAAACACTACATGAAGGGGGGTAGCAGGAGCGAGAGAGAGAAATGGCGAGCGAGCGAGAGCTAGAGAGAGAGAGAGAGAGAGAGAGAGAGAGAGAGAGAGAGAGAGAGAGAGAGAGAGAGAGAGAGCGTCAAAGAGTGTGTGTAAAAGATATAGGCTAAGTGCTTTTGGTGAGCGTTTTACAATATACACCAGGAAGTGTTTTGAGACAGAAGGCACGGCGGCGTAGACAGCAGTCGTGAAGCAGACGCCACTCACGGACGCCTCACCGAGGAACTCAACTCAACGTAAGGTGCTCCAACTGAAAAAACCAGGGACGCAAACACTCTAACAATGCACGTTTTTTTGAACGAAAAACGAGTCAACGACGGATATTCACGTAAGGCGGCGGTCACAATCCTTGGCTACACCCCGTCACGACAAAATAGGCTGGGCGGTTAGCGGTTAGCGCGGACCCCCCGGGTCTCACGCTCGCAAATTATGGATAAAGATGGCCGCCGAAAACATCGGGAAACACAGCCCTCCGGTGTTGACGGCGCGCAGCGTGCTTTTCACGCCTGTGTCAGGATTGACGAACGGCAGTGTATTTAAAAGGGTGATAATTGACGTTAATAGTGCATTGTCGTTACAATTTCCGTTTCTGTGACAAGAAAAACTGCCGATTTACTTTTTTTTTTTTTTTTTTTAAATGTATGGATAACGACGATTTGAGCTTTATCGGTGGATTAACGGTGAGTGGGTTGACGTCGCGGTTGATGGGGGGGTGAAAGCGCAGCGTTTCGCTGCCAGCCACCGGCGGAAGTGTGTATTTTTCAAAATAAAAGTTTGGTCTATCGATAAAGACAACAACACTCAAAACAGAAGAACAATCTACTTTGGGAACTTAAAACTTTTGCACAGTGCTCTGTATCGACATTCCGACTAGTCTTAGCTCAAAGAAAAACATAATAATCAATAATAACTATATCATAACCTCTTTTTGTAAGCATCTTGAAAATAAAAAATAAAACATTAAAAATTATTTTTCAGCGTTTTTTCATCTTTGCTTTCTTTTTTTTTCTCGTTTTTACAAAAGCTACACATATTCTACTGGGAGGTCTATGATTTCTGTTAGTGTTTTTAATGATTTCACTCCTACCAATGTCTTTCTCTTTTTCAAATAAAAACCAGAGGCGGCGGGGGGGGAGGGATCTACTCTTCTAGAATATACCGAGAGTACGTCTGTCCGCTCCAGTCCTGCGCGAGGGGCGCTGACGCCAGGAGGGCGGGTTGCGGATTGCGGACGCGAACGCACTCCTCCCGGTCCCATCTTCATCTTCTTCGTCATGGCATCCGTGAGCCGCCGCCGTCGGCCGCCGTGGTGATGATGGAGAGCGGACGGCGCCGGCCGCGTCCTCCGTTGGTCCCCCGGCGCCGCGTCCTTGTTGTTTTTGTTTTTTAAATGTTTTTTTTTTTTAATTTAACCTCAGCCCGCGATGGGTTAAAAAAAAAAAAGCAAAACCGCGTCCAACGCGCTACTGAGGCGTGACGGCTCTCTCCGCTCGGAACGCCGACGTCGTTTCTCCGGTCCCCCCCCCTCCCCCTCCCCCCCCCCACCCCGGCCACCGCTCGCATAATTGCTCTAAAGGTTTTCACTATTCACAAACACTGGGAGAACCATGTCCGTCCAATATACTTCTATCTTTTTAAAACTGTATATTCAGATAAAACATCCACAAGGGGGGGCGTCGCCGTCAGAGAGACTCTCTGTCTGCCGGACGCCGTACGATCACAGCCACTATGACAGCTAGGGAACTAAAAAAAACAAAGAAACAAAAAAGAGATACAAAAGAAAAAAAGATCTACACAGACTGCCCGTTTCCTCTACGCATCACTTTTTCGCAAACTTCTAGGAACACTTTTTTTTTTCTCTCGAGACAAAACACGGTCAGGATTTACAGTACAGGTGCAGTCTGAGGGGTGGTGGTGGTGGTGGTGGGGGGGGGGGGGGGGGGGGGGGGGGGGGTGGTCTCCGTTCTCTGTAATGGCTGCCTGGCGACGCCGAGAGAGAATACTGAACAGTAAAGCTGAGGTTTCTTTTCCCCCCGAAAGTCACTTGACAAAACATTCCTTAAGGTTCCTTGATTTTTTTTCTTCTTCTTCTTTACCACAAGGTGGGGGGGCGGGGGGTCTGACGCCCCACCAATCAGGACTCATCTGCAGGGGCTTTTCCCTTCCAATCAACGGTTGGAGGGGGGGCCTTGTTCACACCTGACTGTGTCGCATGCAGCGACACCTTTAACAGTACAGCAGTCGACCGTCATCACCAATAATTTATAATAATCACATCAATTATCAGCGTCTTGTCTTTCACATGTTTGTGGCGGATGTGAGCCCCAGCTGGGCTGAGACTCCAGTCGCCTCGCGGACCGAAAAGGAAAGTCTGACGTCCTGAACTTGAGAGTAGCTTTGTAACCGTTGGTTACGCGTGGGAGATGAAGGGGGAGGAGGACAACACTGTCAGAACATAATTGAAACATCTGATGGCGGGGGGGGGGTGGGGGGGGGACCAAACATAAATATTCAGCCGGGTCACGTCGGACCACCTATCTCTGAAGAGGCTGTGAGTTTGAATCCCCAGGCAGCACTACGTCACCACTTCCGCGTCTCGCCGCGCTTTTGTACTACCGTTCCGCCATTTTTTTGTCTTCTTCGCAACCTCTTCCCCTCAAACCCCCCCCCCCCCCCCACCTACACCACCTCCCCCGCTGCACCTGACACCAAGCTTAGTCCGCCACCACCCCGCCCTCCTCCCTCATCAAGTGCTCGAACCCCAGCGACGGGGAGCCCACCTCCTCTGGAGAGCCTCCCGCGCTGCTGTCCTCCTCCGGCCCCAGCTCGCCCTCCTCCTCCTCCTCCTCCTCTTCCTCCTCCTCCTCCATCATCTCCATGTCTTCCTCCTCCTGGTCCTCGTGGCCCTTGGTGGTCTCCTCCGGCTCCGTCGGGTTGCCGTGACGTCTCCTGGCGGCGGAGGCCGGCGCGGAGCCCTGGCGGGGCAGGGGCCCGGCCGCCGGCTCGCCCCCGGCCTCCGAGAGCCCGTTGTGGGCCTGGCCAGCGCCGAGGAGCCCCTGGTCCTCGCCGGCCTCGCTGGCGTACCTCCAGATGGCCATGGGGTCCGGGGCCACGCGCTGCGGCCGCTTGGCCGGCCCGTGGTGCTCCCCGGGGCCGGAGGGGCCCCTCTTGCGGCGGGATTTACTGGTGTGGTTGACCTGCAGGTGCATGGCCATCAGCTCCACCGAGGAGGTGCGGAAAGGGCAGAACAGACACTGGTTCAGGGTGTCTGCCGCCGCCGCCGCCGCCCCCACGCCGGACCCCCCGTCCCGGAACCCCGCGCCCCCCTCCTCCTCCGCCCCCTCAGGGCCCGGGGAGGTGCGGCGGGAGAGGTCCAGGGGTTCGAAGCCGCCCTCGCCCTTGCCCTGGGCGGGCCGGGCAGGAGGCCCCGCCCCCTGGGCCCCGTGGCCGCCGGCGGTGCCGTTGGGCTGCTGCTGCTGCTGCTGCTGCTGCACCATGCGGCTGGTGGTGAGGGGCTTGCGGCGCGACACCTTGGGCGCCTTGGCCGGCGGCGGCGGCGGGGACTCCCTGATCCAGCCCCCCTCCAGGCCGCCCTGGTACAGCGCCCCCATCACGCCAGACAGGTAGCGGTACTGCGCCTCCACGTCCACCTCCCGCAGCGCCGCCAGCGCCTTCTGCTGCTCCCGCTGCTCCGCCAGCCCCAGCAGCCAGGGCTGCTGCTGCTGCTGCTGCTGCTGCTGCCTGGAGGTCAGGGAGTCCCCGGAGGCCCCGGAGGCCCGGGGCCCCTGGCTGTGTCCCGCCCCCGGGGCCCCGCCCTGGGAGCGGCCCTGCTTGCCGAGGCCGTCGCGGCGAAGGGCCCCGGGGCCCCCGGAGCCCCCGGAGGAGGCCAGGGTGCTGACGATGGTGGGGGAGTTGTTGGAGGAGGCGGAGGAGGAGGAGGAGGTGCAGGAGGAGGAGGAGGTGGTGGTGGTGGAGAGGGCGCTGCGCTGCTCCCGGTGGTGCCGCTGCAGGTGGTACTTGAGGGAGCCCGACTGGGTGCCGGCGTAGTCACAGTGAGGGCACTTGTAGGGTCTCTCACCTGGGGGGGGGGGGGGGGGGGGGAGACAGGGGTGTGAGACTGAGGAAGTGGAGCCGTTTGATGTTCACCCTCTCACTCCCACATGTCGCTGCCTGGGTGAGTGGCCGTGAGGCAGTCAGTCGCTGTGCGTGATGAAAACATCACAGTCACAGTGTTGACATGAAAGTGACACAAGGGGAAGTGTACGGGTTAGGGTGAGATGAAAGGGTGAGGGGTTACACGAAAGGGTTAATAAGGGTCAGATTAAAAGGTTAGGGGTTACATGAAAGTCTTAATAAGGGTCAGATGAATTGGTTGGTTAGATTCCAATGAAGGCATTAACCGGGGATAGATGATGGGGTTAGTTAAGATTCTAGGTTTGGGTTTAGATGAAGTGGTGAGGAACAGTAGGAGTTAGGGGTTATTTTATTAGAGTTAGAGGTTTCTTGTCCTGTCAATTGAGCTTTTTAGGCCTGCAGTTCTACACGTCCACCAGTAGATGGCCTTATTTTACAGAACATCGGCACAGGTTGTCCAGATAAACCTGGGAGCATTTTTCAGCTATATGAGGAGGAGATAACGTGTTGCATATGAAATGAAATAGTGATCCTTATCGGCGAAAACAACACAGTAACTATATTATACAAATAACACTCTATTCATAACGGCAGAGATCTTGACTCCCATCTGTCCGCCAAAGTCAACACCTATATTGCAAAACTAGGCAAGATGGATTCTCCAAGGCCTCAGATTGCATTCACACGCTCAAGTGCACGACCGGAGTACATACACACATTTCAACCTGTTAATAAAGCTCTACTCAAATGCCTGCTTCTTTTTCTTCTTCTTCACCCCTCCAAAGTGACCACGTGGCCATCATTTGACAGATCGAAGCGATAGCTCATGGGAAAGGCGGTACTGTATGCTACCGACACACACACACACACACAGACACACACACACAATAGTGTGACTGTGTAGTGGCAGGTGCTACGGCCTATAGCTAACCGCTAACCGCTTGTGATGCGTACACTGTGAATGGCTCTCATTGAGGGCCTCCTGGGAAGCGCCGCGGTGGGCTACATCTGGCGCTGAGCTATGCTCTGCCGCCATTCAACCCTAGTATGTGTGTAGTGTATATGTTTGGGTTTTTTTTTTACAAATGAAAAGCCATCTTTGAAAAAATGTTTGATTGATGAAAAAAAACAAAAAAAACCCGATCCTTATCAGATTTTGCCCCTTTTTTTTGTTCAGGGATTATTAAGCGTGAAAGAGAGAGAGAGAGCATTCCCCAGAATGTGAATGTGTAGGAATTTGATCCGCATCGCTGTCCACCGCCGCCGGTATCAGCTGTCTGCATCGGTGGGGGGACACACCCAGACCTCAACATCTGACACCTCGGAGGGAAAAAAAAAAAAAAAAAAATCTTGCGATGCGCGTCGGTTTTGAGCACAACCGACAACGCTTGTCTTCTCATGTGAGACTCAAGAGACGCGCTTTCGGCGCCACGCTCCGCGTTCTCTGAGGACAATGGCGTAGACGCCGATATCTTAGCAACAATATCTTAGCAACAATATCTTAGCCGAGTGAAGATTAGGTTCGCGGCGCGGGGGGATAGCTTAGCGCGGCCTCCGTAGCTCAGCGCCGTCGGATGGAAGTTAAGAGTGCGCGACGATAGCTTAGCGAAGCGCAAACGATGAGCATGAAGACGGTGGGTTAGCGCGGCGACCACAGCTTAACAAAACAATGCTAAGATAGTGGCCCTTTACTTAGCCCGCTGACAATAGCTTAGCAAAGAGAGCGTAGCTTAGCAAAAAGAGCGTAGCTTAGCGATAGCGTTAGCAAAGGGAAACTCGAAAAAAAAACCCCGAAAAACGGACAAAACAACAACATGGCCGCCGTACATGGAAAGGAAGACGGGCATCGATGGTGCAAGGTTCGATTGGGTTTGGTCTGGTGTGTTGTTGCCTGCGGGGGGGCAGTGTCTCACCCGTGTGAACCCTCAGGTGAACTTTGAGATGGTGTGAGGATCTGAAGGCTTTACCACAGTAGGGGCAGTCTTTTACCCCCGAGCCTCGAACCCGCTCCCTGGAGGCCGAGCCGCCACCGCCCGCCACGGGGGAGACCACCGGCAGGCCGTTCTCACCCGCTGAGAGGGGGGGGGAGGAAGAGGGGGGAGGGAGGAGGGGGGGGGGGTACAGGGGAGAGCGGGGATGTTACACACACACACACACATGGAGGCATGCGTTCATAGACATAATGCGTTCTCTTACCTGCGTGTGGATGCATTGCTTTTGCGTCACTGTTCTGCCCGTTTATCATTGTCAAGATAGTATCATGATCAGTATCGTAGCATGGTATCATAGCATAGCATATATCAGACGCTTTCGTGCCCAAAGTGACTGCCAGTGAATAAAGCTACATGTCATGAAGGAGGCTTAAGGGGATAGGAGGCCTCTCGCTCAAGGATGCTCACAAAGGCAGACCCTTCAGTGTGGAGGAACCACGGGGAAAATTATAGTTATGGCTGCATTGAAAACACGACAGCGAGAGAGAGAGAAGGGGACTGATAAACAACCGTCCCAGAAACATGACATAACCATCACTTGCCCATCCCATCACCGTCATTATCGCCATCACACAACCACATCGCTATGCTACCACATAACCAGCGCATAATGAACCCGACAGCATCCCATCACCATAACTACCCCCCGTGACCGTCCCATCACCGTCACCGAGCCGTCCCCATAACATCACCATCCTGTGACATCTGCTATCACATCTCACACCGTAACCGCTGGCGACGGTGAGACGGTGTGGCGGAGCAGCAGGGCAGGGGTTTCTACCGTGGAGGCTGGAGATGGCCGCGTGGAATCCTCCGGAGGACGGCGTCTGCCGGGCGCCGGCGCTGGGCGGTTTGGATCGACCTCCGCCTCCACCTCCACCTCCTCCACCTCCTCCTCCACCAGCGCCACTCCGTCCTGACGCTCTGCCGCTTCCGCTGCCCTCCTCTCCTCCTCCTCCGCCGCCGCCGCCTCCTCCTCCTCCTCCTCCTCCTCCTCCTCCTCCCTTCTGGGGTCTCTGGACGTGCACGCGGGCGTGGACCACCACCTGCTGCAGACTCCGGAAGAGCTTCCCGCAGTCGGGGCACTCCCAGGGTCCTCCTCCTCCTCCCCCTCCTCCTGCGGCCCCAGCGGAGGGCGGCGCCTCCTGCCGGGGGACCAGCCCTCCCAGGTAGGCCCTGACCTGGTCGGCCTCCGCGACCCCGGAGCTCCGACTCAGAGCCCGCTGGCTCTGCTGCTGCTGCTGCTGCTGCTGCTGCTGCTGCTGGCTCCGCTGGCTGTGCTGGTTCTGCTGGGCCTGCTGTGCCGCCAGCAGGCTGCGGGCCACCAGCTGCCACATGGCCACCTGGTCGCCGCCGTCGGCCGCCGCCGCGGTGGTTTCCATGTTAACGCTGCCGGGCCGACCGCCCGGGTCGCCCACGCCGCCCATCTCGGCCACCTGCGCCACGGCCTGCAGCCGCTCCATGCAGCTGGCCCCGCCCCCGTCCATGGGCAGCCCCAGGTAGCCCAGGATGGCCGACTTGCCGGAGCCCGGCACCGCCCCTCGGCCGCCTTGGTCCCGCTCTGGCCGGCCTCGCGCCCCGCGGCCCCCGCCGCCGCCCGCCCCCCTGCGCTGGGCCAGCAGCAGGCTGGAGTACAGGGCGTTGAGGGACTGGCCGCTGACGGCGCCCGCGGCCCCCGGGTCCACCCCCGCGCCGGCGCCCACGCCGAGGCCCCCCAGGCCCCCGAGGCCAGCCTTCAGGCCCAGCTTGTTGAGGTGCACCTTCATGTGGTTCTTGAGGAACCACGGTTCCTTGAAGCCACGGCCGCAAACCTGGCACTTGTGGTCCAGGGAGTCCTTGTGCTTGCGCATGTGGCCCTTCAGGAACCACGACTGGGTGAAGCGCTGGCCGCACGTGTCGCAGCGGAACGCCGGCAGGGCGGGCGCCACCGCCGCCGCCGCCGCCGCCACGGCCGCTGCCGTGGACTGCGAGACTCCGGGGACGGGCGTCGGGGTGGGGGTGGGCGTCGGGGTGGGCAGGGGCGTGTCGGGGGGCGGCGATGACCGGCCTGGCGCCGTAGGCGGCGGGGGGACAGCGGCCGGGTGGCGCCCGGCGGCTGCTGCAGCTGCTGCGGCGGCGGCGGCGGCGGCGGTGGCGCCGGGCGGCACTCCTGCAGGTGCGCGGCCAGGTCGTCCTCGCGGCTGGCGGAGAAGGGACACAGCGCGCACTTGTACGGGTTGTGGAGGATGCGCACGTGGCGCGCCAGCTCCGACGCCGTGCGGAACTTGCCCTTGCAGGCGTGGCAGCGGAAGGAGCTGGCCGCCGCCGCCGCGGCCGCACTGGCCAGGGTGGAGGAGGAGTACGGCGAGGTGACGGGGTCCTCCGTCAGCGGGGGGGGTCAGGGGCGTGACGTCCACGGCGCCCAGGATGAGGCCCTTGTCGCCCAGCAGGACCTCCGCGTCCTCGGGCTCCACCTGCTCCCGGAGGTGCTGGATGAGGGCGGAGGAGGGCGGCGGTGGTGGTGGCGGTGGATGCTGCTGCTGCTGCTGAGGACCGTGGACCCCCTGGTGGTTCTGGGTCTGGGCCGGGTGGGCTTTGAGGGGCGCCGGCGGGGGGAGCCCGGCGCGGTACAGCGGGGCGCCGCGGCGCTCGCGGTCCAGGCTGTGGGCGCGGGCGTGCAGCGACAGGATGCTCTGGAAGCGGAACCTCTTGCCGCACACCAGGCAGGGGAACCTGAGGGCGGGGCCCGAGGGCGGGGGCCCCCGGCGCCACCACCGGCACCGCCACCGCCGCCGCCACCGGGCGTCACCCGGTCGCCGGTGCCGCCGGAGGCCCTCTGGAACAGCTGGAGGTCCAGCTCGTCACCGCCGGCGCCCTGTCCCGAGGCCAGCGCCAGCTCCAGGGCCCCGAAGCCCAGGAGCCGGGGGCGACGTGGGCCACGTCCGGGGGGGAGCTCTCCTCCGGCCCGGGGCTGCTGCTGCTGCGGCGGTGGTGGTGGTGGTGGTGGTGGGCCTCCTGGGCGCCTCTTCCTCCTTCCCCCGGGAAGAGAGCCACGGCCGGGGTGGGGGACGATGGGGGCACCCCCTCCAGCTCCATCCCCTCCGCCAGCCGGTCGCCCTCGTCCCCGACGCCGTCGCCGTCGTCTTCGTCGTCGTCGTCCTCCTCCTCCTCGTCTTCATCGTCGTTGCCGTGGTGGCGGAGGAGGAGGTGCTCGTCGGGGGGGAAGGAGGGGAAGGGGGAGAGGGGGAAGTAGTGGGCGGTGTCGGAGCCCAGCGGGGAGGCGCCGGGGGTGTGCAGGGGCAGGAGGAGCAGGGGCTGGCGGGCAGGGAGAGGGGGTCCGGCCGGCCAGGGGGGGTGGGGGTGGGGGTGGTGGTGGTGTTGGTGGTGGTGGTGGGGGAGGAGGGAGCCAGGGGGCTGTGGTCCAGGGAGGGCAGTGTGGACGGGGAGGGAGGCTGATCACACGATAGGGCCAACACACACTCCGGAGGGGAATCCATTCTCTGGGAGGGAGGGAGGGAGGGATGGAGGGAGGGAGGGAGGAGGGGGGAGACAGAGAGAGGTAGGCCAGGGTGGAAAGGGGGGGGGGGGGGGACAGAGAGACAGGAAAAGTGAACGGCAGAGTGGCAGACAGACAGATATGAAGATGAACACCGAGAGAGAAAAACAAACCCACACAGAGAGATGAAGATAGAGAGATGCAGACAGAGAGAGACCGACAGATAGGGTTCTGTTTTTACTCGTTGTGCTTTCGCAATAAAAAAATGTACATTTTCCATGCCAATAGTGAAACTTGAATCTTGAGATAAGGAATGAGAGAGAGAGAGAGAGAGAGAGAGAGACGAGAGAGAGAGAGAGAGAGAGAGAGAGAGAGAGAGAGAGAGAGAGAGAGAGCGGGCAAGAGAGAGATAGACAGAGAGAGAGAGCGACAGAGACAGAGAGAGAGGTCTTCCAGCAGAAGACGAGGTGCAGAGAGCTGTATTAGCATGTTGTGCATAATAATCTAGCTGCATGCTGACCTTGACCTAGTCTGAGCACACACACACACACACACACACACACACACACACACACACACACACACACACACACACTACTGGCACACACACACACTGCTGGCACCCACACACACACACATATATACACACACACACACACACACACACACACACACACACACACACACACACACACACACTCTGATCAACTCATCTGGCTGAAGGTGACTGAACATTATTGTGTGTGTGTATTTATGTAGGTGTCGGGAAGCTACACAGCTGTGTGTGCTGTGTGTGTGTATGTGTGCGTGTGTGTGTGTGTGTGGGTTTGTACCAGCAGAGTGTGCGACGCTGTGCCATTCTTCGCTGTCTTGACTGAGGGGAGAGGATCCAAACGTAGTCCTCTACAGAAAAAACAACAAAGACATTAATCACCAAATACACGACGACATCTGTTCATAAATAACACCGCACACGCTAACATAAAGGCTAACGCCAAAGCCTGGACGCTACCCTCCGGACTCTGCCGCACCGCACAATTCAATTAATTGAAAACAACGCATAATTCATGCTTCTTGTTTCTCGTTTTAAGTAAGTATTATTCACGATAAAGTCATCAGAAGAAAAAAACCCCACGTCGTCAAAGTAATTCATTAACTCAATGAATCACACCGCATTAGTGATCAAACTCATTAATTACCATGACAACTAATTACTTTAAAAAAATGACAACTGAAATGACTTCTCTGTTGACCAGCGCTTTTCGTTGCCTCCTAAAATAGTCGACGCACACAGCCCTTTCAATCTTACACTTCCTCTCAAATAATTTACCAAAAACTGTGTTTTAAAATGGAGCGACATCAAAGCGGGGGGGGTGGGGGGTGGGGGGGGGGGGTTTGAGGTGGGGGGGGCTTCTATTTGAAGAGGAACCCCGTGGAATACATTTGAATACATTCTGTACTTCCAAATTCTGATTCCGTTGTTCTGAACTCCACTGCGGTGGAGCGTAAACTAGTACGTCCCCCCCCCCCCCAGCCCGTAATGTCTGTTTGATCTCACGTGCACGTGCAGGTGGGTACAGACCCCGAGACAGGTGCGCATCTGTTCCCTCACATGCACTCTCGCTACATTAAACACACTGTGTGTGTGTGTGTGTGTGTGTGTGTGTGTGTGTGTGTGTGTGTGTATGTGTGTGTGTCTGTGTGCGTGTGTGTATGTGTGTGTGTGTTCGTTTTAAGTGTGCATGTGTTAAGTGTGTGTATGGTGGGTCATGTG
>JAXIVH010000081.1:135716-138216 GCA_036785325.1 Urophycis tenuis | reverse complement strand
TCTCTTTTCTCTTTCTTTCCCTCTCTGATTCATTCTCCTCCCATCCCCCCCTCTCATTCTCTCCCTCACCCCCTCCCTCCTCTATCCGCTCTATTATTCACTAATTTCCCTTTATTCTCTCTCTCTCTCTCTCTCTCTCTCTCTCTCCCCCCTGTTCTGTCCCTGTGTCTCTCGCTCCTGCAGTGTTGCCAGTTGGCCGGGAGCCAGGGAATGCTGATATCAGCTGGTAGAACGAGCCCCTGCCAACATGGTGAAGTATGGTGAAGAGAGAGAGAGAGAGAGAGAGAGAGAGAGAGAGAGAGAGAGAGAGACAGTGTTTGACACTGGACAGTTAAAAACAAAACGGAAGAGAGAGAAAGGACGATTTTGCATTGGTTGCCAACATGGACGGACATGTTGTTTTTTGGGGGTGAGGGGGACAGAGAGAGAGAGGAGAGAGAGAGACAGAGAGGCAGAGAGGGGAGGGAGACAGAGAGAGGGGTGAGAGAGAGAAAATAGCTCACGCTCTGGAGAAAAGCATCTGGATAAAGATCACAGTGCAATTTTTCTCACATAAAAAAAAAAAAAATCAAATGTATATCTACACCATATATGAGTGGACACACACGCACACACACACACACACACACGCAAACACCACACACACACACACATGCATGGGCGTCTGCGTTTGCGGTTTGCGTGTGTGTGTGAGGTGACCATTGTCATCTGAATATCAGCATCACAATGCTACGGCCCCCTCCCTGCTGTCACGGCAACCCCGCATCCCCAGATTAGGATGGATGGACCCCAGAGATACGCAAGTGTGGAAGAAAGGGAGGAGAGAGGAGAGACACAGGGGGGGGAGGAGTGAGGGGCAGATGGGAGAGGAGGGAAAAGAAGAGGTGGAGGAGGAGGAGGAGGAGTAGAGGGAAGAGAGGAGAGGAGGAGAGAGGAGGAGAGAGGAAAAGAGAAGAGAGAGAGAGGAGGAGCAGAGGGGAGGAGTGAGAGGAGGAGAGAAGCGGAGAGAGAGGAGCAGAGAGAGCAGAGGGAAGAGAGCGAGAGAGAGGAGCAGAGGAGGACGAGAGAGGAGGAGAGAGAGAGGAGTAGAGAGGAGAAGCAGAGGAGGGAGAGAGAGGAGGAGAGAGAGAGGAGGAGAGAGGAGGAGCAGATGAGGAGAGAGAGGAGGAGAGAGAGAGAGGAGGAGAGAGAGAGAGGCAGAGAGAGGAGGAGCAGAGGAGGAGAGAGAGGAGTAGGAGCAGAGGGAAGAGAGGAGAGGAGGGAGTAGAAGATGAGAAGAGAGGGGGGAGAAGAGAGGGAGACATTTAAATAAAAGGAACATTTGACAAAAACCCTTCACCTTTCTCCGCTGTGATATAAATAAGCGCTGCTTCGGTGTGAACACAGGGTGTGTGTATGGTGACCTAGATCCCCTCCCCAGCTGGAGTTACCCCTGGCCAATGCAAACAGCCCGTCCTCCATATTGTGGACGGACAGAAAACACGACTACAAACTACAGTTACAAAAAAAACACAAACCACCACCGAGCCTGCGCGGGAATCAAACAGGTGGCGCACAGATGGAACAAGCGGAGAGTGTTTTTTTTGGGGCCGTATACGTAACGCGGTCCAAAAAGATTGCAAACAAATATAAAGCCATTGGAAATCAGCCAGGATGTTTTCTGAACGCCATGGGAATGTGTGAGGCAGAGGTGGACACGGCTAGACCTACATCCAGATATCAGATCTGGATTTGGTTTGGATCGGGTTCGAACCAGGTGCAGAACAATCCAGAACATCAATCTACTGTAGATCTAGAGTTAGTACAAAGATAGGATTACATTAACAGCTATATATATATACAGTATATATATGATGTAATTTAAACAGACATGTGATATGTGACATACATCATGGGTCTTTCAAGTTCCAAGCACTACACAATGCAGTCATGGAGCCAAAATACTTGTACACTAAGAAACCACTCACACACGCACACACACACACAGACAGACACCCACAGAAAACACACAGACATGCACACACACAAATACACACAGACACACACACACACACCACACACGCACTCACACACACACACACACACACGCACTCACACACACACATACACACGCACTCACACACACATGCACACGCACTCACACACACACACACACACACACACCTCTCTCTGGTTTGGTTGGCGGTGGCAGAGTGCGGACCTGTGCAACTACATTGCAATTAACTGGGCAATTACGAGGCAAAAAGGCACGTGGTGCTGGTGATGCTGGGGCCTCCCGTGTTGTCATTACCGTAATGTTATCACGCCGCCCGAGTTAAACGAACGCCGCTAGTCCGCAATTACATCCTGCCCAGTTTAGCTGTGATGACACAAGTGTGGGGAACCCTCCCTTTGGTCTGCACCCACACACACACACACACACACACACACACACACACACACATACGTACATACTGATTATACACAAGCACACACACACACACACCTACATACACAAATA
>JAXIVH010000081.1:107426-119926 GCA_036785325.1 Urophycis tenuis | reverse complement strand
TCTAAATCCACATTATCTCGCGCTCTCCGCTCTCCTCTCTCTCTCTCTCTCTCTCTCTCTCTCTCTCTCTCTCTTCCCACCTCCCCACATCTCCGTATCGCCCCCCCCCCCACACACACACACTCTGCTCTCTCTGTCTGCCGTTCCGCATTCGAAAGGTTGTTGTGATGCTCGGCTCGCGGGTGTCAATCACAGGGTGACAACAAGAGAGCAAAACGCGCGCTCCTGAGAGATTTTCCTTCGCGACCCCGTCGCGGCCGCCGGGTTTCGGGTGCACGCGTGCACGTGAGGCGCGTGTACGCACGCGTGGCGGTGGTGGTGGTGGGGGGCGGCGCGGAAAGGGAGGTTGAAGTGTGTGCGCGCTCTTCTTCTTCTTTACTGCTGCTGCTGCTGCTACTCCCGCCGCGGCTGCTTCGGCGGAGAGGACGCGTTATTTTATCCGTTGAATGAACGGACGGACGGACGGACGGACGCAGGGACGGAGTGACAGACGGAGGGACGGGAGGACAAAACGAACGAAGGATGAATCAATGAAACACTCCTCGCCACGCTGGGTTCTTTCGCCGTAGACGCGCCGCGCCAGTGAAAACAAAACGTCAAAACGTACGTATTCTAATATATCATTATTGTGTGCGTGTGTGTGTGTGTGTGTGTGTGTGTATGTGTGTGTTTCTCTCATCCCTGGCGCCGCTCGATCCACTCTGAATGATGTCGACGCCACGTTAAAGTTGAGGGGGAAACGCAGGGAATTGGCGTGCGGCGTCGGCGTCGGATTCTCGCGTCAACGGAGTTGGAATGCCCATGTGTGCGGTGCAGCAGCGGCGGGTGGTGGTGGTGGTGGTGGTGGTGGTGGTGGTGGGTGGGTGGGTGGGTGGGGGGTGCAGTGAGGAGAAGAACCGTGGACACCGGGTTTTTGCGCGAGGTATATACGCCAGACCCCCGTCAAATGCCGTCGCTCCCCGTCCACGGAGAGTCCCGTCCGCAGCCAAAAGAAGCAGCACCCTCTACTCGGACCCGGGTCCGAGCTCGAGAGACACGCATGGTTGTGGGAGCAGAGATAAAAGTCTCACCCCCCCCCCATGCTCACAACAACGCGCAGTCTCCGGATTCCTCCGGAGGAACAGGACGAGTCAGATTCCATTCGCCGGGTCCTTCGGTCACAGAAACGAATCGTTGTTGTTGTTGGCGAGCTGAAGTGTGTCAAGCAAAAAAAAAAAAGAGAAAAGGGTCCGGAATAGAGGAAATAGAGATCTCGCAGGCTGTGGTGTGTTTTTACCTTAACGTGGAACGCGACTTCACAGCAAGGCGGCATTTTTTTTTTCCGATAGTTGGGCAAACGATGTTCGCGGAGCGGCTACTTTACTCGTGAATAATCGAGATGAGATTAGGGTCAGGCGCCCGGGGTACACCCCCCGGGTACCCCCCGGATTAATAGGATCGTGGACTTCCCGGTCAGTGTGCGAGGAAACAACACATAAACACCGCGAGCCAGCGCGTGGCAACGTCGCGCTGCGCATACACTCAACACGCACACACACACACACACACACACACACACACACACGCACACACGCACACGCACGCACACACACACACACACACACACACACACACACACACACACACACACACACACACACACACACACACACACACACACACACAGAGTAGTTGCTTTGAACTCGATCCAGTGTGATAAATGGGGAAAAAAACGGTGAAACCGGATTGATGCTGATAGCGATCACGGAAACAATGATGGGAGCGGATGATAGCGCTGTGATTATAACGATGATGGAGGCAAAGGAGGACAGTCAGTTCACGTCTCACTTAGGGTCCAAGATTTTTAGAAAATTGCTCATATCGCGGGGAGACGGTCGCGGAGGTGTCGGTGATTGCCTGCACGCGCGCGTGCGTGTGCGTGGTGGGCTGATTTAATTAAGTTGGATTCGGGGGATGTCGATGGATTTGGAGCTGCTATCAATTGAATCCCAGCGACCCTCTTAGTAATTACGTGTAGTAGACCCCAGCAGCCGAAGACACGGAGGAAGGAAAGCGCGCTGCTTTTTGTGTAAACCTATCCCCCAAACGTATTCTTTATAATAAATAGCTGCTATTTGAGCTCGTGGGTGTGTTTTTTTGGTGCTGCAGAAGGAATTGGATCGCAGGCCAACGCCTCCTACTGAATGAGAGGGAAAATGAAACCGCAGGGTCAGAGTTTATTGAGTCAGCGCCTAACACACTAGCACAGGCACGCACACGCGCACACACACACACCCGCAGACACGCGCAGACACGCACCCGCAGACACGCGCAGACACGCACATTGCACGCACTGACACAGGCACGCGTGCGTGCGCGCGCGCACACACACACACACACACACACACACACACACACACACACATACATACCTTAAGGTCCTACAAGTTTTTTATTTAGTTTTCCTGTTAGTGGTGTGTGAGTGTGCGACTAAAACTTGTTTGGCCTCTTCATTCCTCACGTGGTACGCAAACACGCACACCCTCACTTCAAAGTCCGAAAAGTGTCTTATTTACTTTTCCTCTTAAATATGTGACTGTGGGACTAAAACTGACTATTGTTATACTATTCTGTTACTCTCCGTTACGTGTTCTATTTATAATGCTGTGCACTATTCCCCGATCAGAAGCCAATAGCGTTACGACTGGAGGTGATAATCGATGACATCAAATCGCCGGGGGTCGCCCGTCGTTCAGCAATATGAACCCTGATCACAAGCCAAATGTCACATTTCAACGACGACATGAAATTTTAATGGATAATATTGAACGACGTCTCATCTGCGGGGGGGGGGGGGGGGCGGGGGGTTGCGGGGGGGGTTCCCGCACTCCGCGTTAAGTCATCTCTCTCTGAGCTCACCGCCACAGATTGATGATCTCTGGTGACACGAGTGGTACCAGCAGAATCAAACGGCCGCCTCTGCCCCGGTGACCGAGCTGTTCTGTGGTTCTTATCCGGCGGCGCGGCGCGGGGCTCCGGGTTCTTATCGGGTCGGGCCGCGCGCCCCCTGACACAAGCTCGCTCCGCGTCTGCCCGTTTGGCTGCGCAAGAAGACGAAGTTGACATTTGGAAATAAACTTATGCATGTATTCATGCACCCCTGACCAACGCACACAGAGACACACACAAATCAATATTGACCTTAATCTGGCCACCCTGGTTTACTCTATTAGACACAGAAATAAATGTTTTGTTTTCTTTACGTCTGCAAGTGTGTGTGTGTGTGTGTGTGTGTGTGTGTGTGTGTGGCGTGCGCGCGCGCTTGCGTTTTCAAGTCTTGCGTTAGCGTGCGTGTCTGTCTCAGTGCATGCGCTGTGGTGCGCATCTCTCTCCCTCTCCTCTCTCCCACCCTCTACCCCCACGCATGTCTTTCTCCCCTCTCCCCCGCCACTCTTGTCAACTCCATCTCCGTCACCCCCCCTTTACCTCCCCTGTGCGCCGTCACAGTCGGGATCCCGGGGCGTTACAGATGTGCCTATAGCCACCGCTATATGCTCACGACGGGTGCTGAAACCCCCCCGGTGTGTCTGCCAGCCCCCCCGTACCGCCGGGCCGTGGCCGTGCCTGGATGGCCCTTTAGCGGCGTCATTGGCTCACTCTCACCGAGCCGCGCGAATCGTGCTACAAAGCATTAGCACGTAGCTCGTTTAGCGCCTGTCCACTTGCAATGGCATTGGCTTGTCAGTGTGTGTGTGCGCGAGTGTGGCCCGCTGTAATGTGTGTGTGTGTGTGTGTGTGTGTGTGTGTGTGTGTGTGTGTGTGTGTGTGTGTGTTTTAGCGTGTGTGTGCTTATTTCTTGAGGGTATTTAAGGGTATTTAATTAGCATGAAGACTGATTTTTTTTTTTAAACGAAATTAAGGATTTGACAGTCTCTTTTAAATATGACCAACACCTCTCAGCAGAACACGGGAGGTGGAACGGTACAGACTCAGAACTTGTTGGAGAATAATCCAGGCACTCAAACCATCACTCTGAGTGGACAACGTGACATGTTATTAGCAATAGCGGGGAACACGCAGGAACGCACACACACACACACACGCACGCACGCACGCACGCACGCACGCACGCGCACACACACACACACGCACGCACGCACGCACGCACGCACGCACGCACACACACACACACACACACACACACACACACACACACACACACACACACTATTTTATCGCTATGTGTTTGGAAGAAACACCCACAACAAAAACACAAGATGGTTTTTGTTATCGTCCGACAGGTTTGAACGGAGATCTGGAGAAACTGAAGAGTGCCTTCCAGCTACCGGAGACAACACAGTTTAAACGCGATCAGGAAGTTTGGATAGAGACTGTTATGAAAAGTGGAGCTCTTAAAACCCCCAAACCAAAACCAACAACCCAATCCAGTCCTTTGTTTTTGACAGTGCTGCCAAGGCCAGACAATGACATCAACTCAGCTGCTATTCTACCACCAGCTGTGCATTCAAACCCATTTCAAAATCAATCCAAATCACCCTGTTAGTGACATCACAAACGGGAGCTTCCATCCAGATGCACAATGCATGCCCTGCCAGTTGGTACAGTCCACTGTGGGTAGGCTGGGTGGATCGATCCATCCATCATACATCTGCCCGAACACACGCACACACACACGCATGCGCACACACACACATACACATACACACACATACACACACGCACGCGCACACACACACACACACACACACACACACACACACACACACACACACACACAGTCATTGTAGTGTAGACCTTTCTAATGGCTTGTAATGGCCATGCATCACAACTGGTGATTACATGGCTTTAGCGGTGAAAAAAACACAAAGCGTGGACTGTGATGTATCATCACCTGTCATCTACTCCCTGGCCCGCGCTGCCCACCTCTGTTGAGTTGAGTTGAGTCTTTCTCGAATTGTGATGAGAGTTTCTGTCTCTTTCTTACATTGGCACTTTCTTTCTGCTCGCTGTGGGTTGAAATTGGTAGTCCGTGCAGTTGTGTGACACACCGTAGAGAAGAAGTGCTATTTCAGGAGTATTTGTTGTCGTCCGTCGGGCGGTTCGCCGTTAGCTTGTGAGCAACAACGCGACACGTGGAGATGAAATGCTACGTCTGTGCGCGCGCGTCGGTTTTGTGCCTTTGCTGGCTCCCTGCGCCGTCGCCCATCAAAACACACAGAAACACGGTCGCCGAAACGTTATGAAACGGTCGGGAGCGCACCTCACCACCACAACATCCCATTTCAAACAGCGTTCCGTTTGAAATGACAACCTTTTGGATCGTCAACGACGGCGACGACGACTCCAACGATTTCCTCGCACAATAAAAGCAGCCTCGGCTACCGAACAGGAACACACCGGCCGGGGGATCAATTAACTGCGGCCTCTGAAATGCCGTGACCCCCCCCCCCCGCCAAAACAAGAGGTGGTGATTCATTTGACACTTTTACTGCCAGACGGTAGCGGCTCAGAGCCGGGAAGTCCCGGCGGTAGAACCGGCCCTGGTTCTGTACCGGGGGCAGAGCTGTCGGCTGGTGCGCTGCCAGCTTGGCCCGGGCTCGGGCCATGGGCCTGTTTGTTCTCTCTCTCTCTCTCTCTCTCTCTCTCTCTCTCTCTCTCTCGGCGGCGGCGGCGGGGCCGTTTGGCACCGGGCGGCTCTGGCTCGGGGCCGCTGTGACCTGCCGTCAGGGCAATAATCAGCCCCGATAACCACGGGGCCTTCCCACCCCCCCCCCGCCCCCCCCCCCCGGCCAAAGAATTTCCTGACTCGATTTTGGCCGGCCGTAAGTTTTCGGGTCAGTTGGAAGGGAGTGTGTGTGTGGTGTGTGTGTATGTGTGTGTGTCTGTGTGTGTGTGTGTGTGTGTGTGTGTGTGTGTGTGTGTGTGTGTGTGTCTGTGTGTGTGTTTGTGTGTGTGTATGTGTGTGTGTGTGTTATGGATGATGACTTGATTGGCGGGACTACCTGCGTGGAGCTATTGGTCATCTACCATCTGGCCACGCCACCTCTTCCTCTTAAAGACTCAGGGCCTCATTTACTAACATTTGCGACCGCAGCGTAATCTGCGCCAGCGCCGAGCCGTTATTTGCGCAGCATTCGTCACCGCACTTTACGTTGTATTTATCAAACCCGTACTTCATCAGGCAATCAGCGCCATACTCCGCCCTAGTGTAATTAGCGCACCGTTAAAAGAAGGAAGAATGGGTCTGCGTGTTTGCGTAACCATGGACGATCCAAGAAAAAGAAAACAAAAGTTCCGCGCCGATCAGCGACCACTTCCTGGTCGCTGATCGGCGCGGTGCCTTTGTCGGTGTCTTCTTCTTGCTCTTACAACAGCTGCCATGTCCTTGGCTGTGTCTCAATCCACGTACTTCCACAAGTACACTTCCGTAAGTGCACTGTGTGCACTATGTACTTACTGATGTAGTGCGTGAATTCCGTCTAAGAAGTACAGTCTCAAATGAAGCACTCCCGTTTTGCACTTACCGGAAATGACGATAAAAGCGTTCGTTCCCGTATTAGCATTCACGTATAAGCATATCAGCACAAACCGTTCACAATCGCTAATGACATCTGTCATACATCTGTCTAACAATAAAATGGTAATACATAACGCAAAAATAACCACTTTTCGATTGATGTGTAACGTTATATCTTACATTTAAAAGGAGTGGTCTGGGCCAACGGTCCCACAGGTGTCGTCCGCAATCTTTATCAGATTGTTTTGGAAAGTGCTGGCGTTCCCTCCCCTTCCGTTACGTAGACAAAATGGCGACCATTGAGGGTGGAAAGTGTCCAGCGTAGTACACTCAGCTTTTTGACCGTTATGAGTGCACCATCCGGGTACTAGTAGTGTACTGCGTCTTGCCGCAATTACCAGTGTGAACGCACTATGTACTCAAAAAGGGAAGTTTAAGTGCGCAAGTACGTGGATTGGGACACAGCCCTTGTTTACAGGCTCAAGCAAAACCCGCTTCCTGGTTTACACCTGCTTTTATGAGGCGGGAGATTTGCGCTCCAATTCGAGTCGCGCACTTCTCAGGCAATCTTAGTAAATACCACGCAATACATAATAAGGCGCACTTAACGCGTTACCTCCCAGCTCTTTGCGATTCACTCCCACTTCCCCTGATACACTCCCCTTTATGCATATATATGAGGCGGGATGCGCAACTTGCCTATCGCCTCGTTGCGCCATGTTAGTAAATACGGTTCCATGTTTTTGCGCCTATTTTACCCGCAAATTACGCTAGAAATGGACGCAATTCTGTTAGTAAATGAGGCCCACAGTGCGTAGAATTGAGTGGCCTCTTGTGGAAACGGACTTGGCAAAAATTTGAATATGACATTCATAAGTAGTATTAGTGAGTGTATAATTCCCGGGAAAACAAGATTCTGTTGTGTGTTTTTCATTAGCGTAGTTTGAGCCCTTTCTGTCTACATGGAGAGCAGGTTCTTCTCTTCAGTGGAGGCCGCCTGTTATCGCCATGGCGATGACCCATTCCGTATTCAGCCTCGGTACTGTCGTTGTGCAGGAGTGTCATAACGACCCATGTTGTGCATGAAATGTGCATCACGTTACACTCTGTATGCAAGAAGCTTACCCTCTAAAACACGAATGTCAAAATATATATATATATATACACACATAAGTGTCCTAGAAGCTTAAAGGGTAAAGGGGGCATTGGGGTGGCAGCTGCTCAGTGGATAGAGCTGGGTGTACAGAGCGGGTCCGTCCACTAACCGTAGAGTCGGCGGTTTCGATCCCCTTGATCCCCCCTCCTCCCCAACTGTCCACATGTCGAACCCCGACAAATGTACTGATTGTAAGTCGCTTTGGACGAAAGCGTCTGCTAAATGCCCCTTTAACCCTTGCATTTAGCAGACGCTTTTGTCCAAAGCGACTTGCAATCAGTACATTTGCGGGGGTTCGACATGTGGAGGTCGGGGATCAAGGGGATCGAACCGCCGACCCTCCGGTCAGTGGACGACCCGCTCTGTCCACGCAGACATTATCCAGCACTGCACAGGTGGTACAAGACTGCAGTTTCCTAGGTGATCCTAAACGTATCTTCAGATGCCCGTGTTTTGAAGTATTTCCCTCTTCTTGATTTATTCACAGGCAAAAAAGGCAAACAGAACGTCCTTGGTGTAATTAATGTCCCTTTTGCACAAAAGCCGCAAAAGCCACAGTGTAAGTGTACAGTCCCATCGGGCTCCTTGATTTGTAATTATTACGAAGATCCCCTTCAATGTAACCCTCCAGGTCCTTTACTGGTTAGCTCTGACCGATCGTTTGACATTTACGACCGAATAACTAAATACAACTCGTAAATCTTTCAGGAATTAGGAACCTATTGTGAGCCTCATGCTTGAGACTTGGCTACACGATGTCGTCACCGACCGACAATGACAGCGTTTTGGAAGAAACCCATTGGCACCTCAGACAATACTGGCCAGTGCAGGCCACCGTAGTCGCTGGTTCAGTTGCTTGCAATCTGCGACGTCACCACTAGTGGCCGCCTCAAGTTAACACACTGCTCCTTTAATTTGGAGAAATACTATAAAAAGCATGAACGTTGGAATAAGCTCTAAACAGCTTTATTGGGAGGATAATAGATGCTAGCTTCTATCCTTCACCCTGTTCTACATCGTATGCCCTGGTCTAGTTGCACGGTGACACAGGCCTTTGGTGACTCAGGTGTACGCTGTTTGGTATTTACTGTTTGGTAATGCCTGAGCCTCCTTCAGAACCCTTGTTCATCATCGCTGAAATTAGGGCCAGCCTCCGTGCAAAGTACATCAAATCATGCAGTGTTTCCGTCACGGGCAGACTGGCACACAAACCCCGCAGGTTCGCGTGCAGACACGTCCGTCGTATGTGAGTGTAATAACATTACTTTAATGAGGTTCCTTTGGTTGTGATTTATCGAACCCGCGGCAAACACAGACCCAGAGATCACCTGCAGGCATGGTGGGGCGTCGCACGCAGGGCGTTTACCCCCCACATGACATACAGTATATATACGCTGTGAGTTGTTAAATTATGCACAGGTTCGATTAATATTTCACAGTTTTATAGCCTGTGTTACATACAGATGGATGCACACTCACAGACAATGCAACAAAGGGGAGAGAGACAAAAAAACAAGACTGGAGAAATGGACGGACAGACAGCCAGACAGAGAATGGACAGATATACAGCCAGACAGGAATGGACAGACAGACAGACAGACAGACAGACAGAAAGAGGTCAACGGGAAGGCTTGCGGACAAGACCAGCCAAAGGCAGAAGGACAGACCGGCAGACCAGACAGACAGACAGACAGACAGACAGACAGACAGCCCCTGGCAGTGGCAGGGCTGCTGTCCACCAGATGATTTCTCTGCATTTGTATGCAGACGTGGAGCCGCTGTCACCGAACACACAGAACACTCCCTGGACTGAAGGATAGCTAGTAACCTCACCTCAACCAGAGAGGAGAGGTGTGTGTGTGTGTGTGTGTGTGTGTGTGTGTGTGTGTGTCTGTGTATGCATCTGCTTGCATCAATGTCTGTGCATATGTATGTGTGCATATGCGTGTGTGTGTGTGTGTGTGTGGTGTGTGTGTGTGCGTGCGTGCGTGCGTGCGTGCGTGCGTGCGTGTGCGTGCGTGCGGTGCGTGTGTGTGTGTGTGTGTGTGCTGCGTGCGTGCGTGTGTGTGTGTGCGTGTGTGTGTGTGTGTGTGTGTGTGTATGTGCGTGTGTGTGTGTGTGTGTGTGTGTCTGTGTCTGTCTGTGAGTGTGTGAGCTTTGCCTCGGTTGTCATTGCAGTAAATTACATTGCAAGGATGACGAGATGCTAGGAGGACGTCGGGTGGGCTGGTGGGTGGGGTTTGGGGGGCGGAGAGAGGGACAGGAGAGAGAGACAGAGAGAGAGAGAGAGAGAGAGAGAGAGAGAGTAGAGAGAGAGAGGGGGGGGAGAGGAGTGACCAAGGCTCACATCTTTTCCTCCCTGACGACTGTCCCCCTCTCGGGAGCAGAGGGGGAGTCGGCCCTCCCCCGGGGGGGCCACGGTGTGCACCACACAGGCTGGACCTCCAGGAGGCGGGGCTCCAGATGTGGGGGGGGGGCGTGGCCTGTCTGAGTGACACCCCCGGACGCCGGCGCCCGACGGCGTCTCTTCTCTCGGCTCTTCTGCTCTTCAGTTTGGAAACCAAAACAAACAGCAGCTTGTTTCGGGGCGTGAGCATATGTCTCCCCCCCATCCTCCCCCATCCTCCCCCCCCCCCCCGGGGTGGGGTGGGTCTTAGCCGCGGCTCGGCGTCAGCGGCAGTTGTGGCGTTTATCTCCCCCACTGTTTGCGGCGGGGAATTTAGCGGCGTTTCATCCACGCCGGGCCTACTTTCTGCTTGCCTTTCCTCCTCTTCGCAGTCTGTCGCTTAAGCTCTCCCTCTCTTAGTCATCCCTCCCCCCCTCCCCCCCCATCTCTCTCCCCCTCTCTCGCCCTCTCCCCCCTCTCTCCCCCTCTCCCCCCCCCTCCCCCCTCCTCCATCTCTCTCCCCTCATCTCTCTCACCCCTCTCCCCCCCATCCCCCCCTCTCTTCCCCTCCCTCTCCCCCTCTCCACCCTGTCCCCCTCTCGCTCCCTCTCTCTCTCTCTCTCTCTCTCTCTTCTCTCTCTCTCTCTCTCTCTCTCTCTCTCTCTCTCTCTCTCTCTCTCTCTCTCTCTCGTTTCTATCCCCGACACCCCAAGTTCTATCTCTGTGCATCATCAGTGCATCCAGCAATTTCACTTAAGGTAAAAGCGCATCTCAAACTCCTTCCCAGACCTGCGCCTCAGTTGCCGTGACAAAAAGACAAACACCGAAACACTGATGTGCGTGTTCACGTACGTCGTAGTATTTATAGTGTTTAAGTGTCACCCTCATGTTCTCCGCCTCCCTCCCCCTCTCCCTCCCTCCCCCTCCCTCTCCCCCTCTCCCTCCCTCCCCCTCCTCTCTCTCTCTCTCCTCTCCCTCTCTCTCCCTCCCTTTCTCTCTCTCTCTCCTCCCCTCACCATCTCTTGTCTTATTGCAACCGCGACCAAATGCATTACCGCCGCGGTTCAAACAGTGCGGCGCATTAAAAACCACATTAGCGTCGACGCTAACGCTGCCACCGCACAAAGTCATCCGGCGTCGGCGACTCAGCGGTATTAAGACGCGAGCTAGGGAGGCTAACGCTATACCACCAGGCTGATTAGAGCGGCGGCAATAAAACACACACGTTTTTCTGCGCCCGTGTTTCGCGAGCCAGAACTCTCTCATGTTCCCATTCTCTCTCTCTCTCTCTCTCTCCCTCTCTCTCTCTCTCTCTCTCTCTCTCTCTCCCCCCCTTAATCTGTCTTCATCTCCCATGTTTGTGTTGTTGCTGTTAGTTATTATTTAAGCTAGGGATGCACAGATACCGATACCAGTATCAGGTATCTGGCCGATACTTCATTAAAATACTCATACTTTTATTCCTTTTTTAATTGCAGATACCACGCACCGATACCACTATGCCAGTAGCCTACATCAAACCGGCCGTATGCAGAGATGAGTTGTCCTAACTAACTAAATCGGGGAGATAATGAGCAGAAACTCTGAGATTCTGCCAAAGGCTTGTGTATGTGAAAGTTCGCTGCGAAAAGACGTAACAGTAGGCTAAGTCATGTCGGCGATTTGGGCATATTTTAAGATAAAGCATCATCCGGCAGACTTTAGATCTGTAATGCTAACGGTGTCGAGAGGCGGAAAGGAAAGTACTTCCTTTAATACAAGCAATCTGATAAAACATCTTAAGACGCACCATAGTGCTTAGTACACAGAGTTCACTAATGCTAGCGGCGTAAGACCGAAGCAGCCAACCTTATGACGTCTTGCAAAAGCGAGAGAAAATGTCCAAAGACAACTCACGGGCAATACAAATAACAGAGGCACTTACTCACTTCATAGCGCTCGATGACCAGCCACTTTCAGTTAGTTCATAATGTCGGATTTCGCCGTCTTTTGAAAGTGCTAGAGCCCATATATGAGATTCCCAGTCGCCTCTACATCACCGATGTGATGTTGCCAAAGGTGTATGATAAAGTGAAAGATCACGTTGACGACATTTGACAACATAGTTTGTTGATTTGTATATCCTTTCTGAAGAAACATGGGAATAGTGCCACATGGTTTGTGTACTTGAAAGAAGGATACTTTTGATAACTGAAACGTGATAATGTGCTTATTAAGCAATAGTTCTGATCACTTTTTGTGATTATTTTTGTTGTTATTCCCTTTATCTGGTTATATTCACATTTTGTCTAATGTGATGGCATTTTGTCTTTGAAGGCTTTTTTGTTAAAACCAGAAAGCTCTGTTTAGTTTTGGCTTGGAATAGCCTGTTCATTTGGTATAGCTTTACTAAAGGCTTGACATAATCTTCAGAGGAGAAAATAAAATCTGCTTTCAAAATG
>JAXIVH010000081.1:83988-104726 GCA_036785325.1 Urophycis tenuis | reverse complement strand
TGGCGCCGTTGTTTTTCGAGGCGAGAGTTGTGACCCGCGTTGTTAAAATGTTCCGGCGGCGTCCATTTCATCCTCCTTGTGTGTGTGTGTGTGTGTGTGTGTGTGTGTTTGTGTGTGTGTGTGTGTGTGCATTGTAATGAATGCAATTTCCCTCAGGGATCATTAAAGTATGTCTGTCTGTCTGTCTGTCTGTCTGTCTGTGTGTGTGTCTCTCTCGCTCTGACGCTTCCTCTCCGTTTCTCCCCCTCGCTGTCCTTCCTGTTCTTTTCCTATTTCTCTCCTGTTTGTCCCTCTCTCCCCTCTCCCTCCCCCTCCCCCCTCTCCCCCCCTACAGTTTAACCGCTGTGTGACGTCTCAGCTCATCAAGTGGTTCAGTAACTTCCGGGAGTTCTTCTACATCCAGATGGAGCGTTTTGCCCGGCAGGGGGTCCGGGATGCCCTCACACGGTACGGTACCCCCCCCCACCCCCACCCCCCCCAACCCCCATGCGATGCCTGGGGGCGGGGCTTAGAATGAGCGGCTGTGGAGCGGCAGGAGAGGGAGGGGGGGGGGGGATAGGGCCTCAGGGAGGGAGGTCCATTTCCTGTGAAGCGTTCTGACGTTCGCGTTGGCAAACTCTTCGGCCACACACAAAACAAACAAAAATCCTTCAGATTTATTCCGCTTGTCATTCTCCCTCGTCACGGTCCGGGGGGCGGCAGAGGGGGGAGAGGGGGAGAGGGGAGGGAGGGGGGGGTCACCTGACCACATGTCAGAGGACCGACCCCAGCCGACCCGGTGGAGTCACTCAGCACCCACTCCAGCCTAAAGGGCCCCTATTTTTACCCCCAGGTGTGATGTTGATTGGGCCCCCCCATGACAGCCCCCCCCCCCGAGGACCCTGTGACACGTGTTCCGCATGGCGCCGGCGCCGGTCCGGGTCGGCCCACGGGGCCTCGGCGCTGGACCGTATCGACCGGCTGACCGGCTGACGGGGGTCCGGTCGGTCCCGCCCTCTGGGCCACGCCCATGCATGATGTCACCAGAGGGCGGGTCTCTGTGGTTTCTAAATCAACATGGCCGCCGGTAGTTGAGACACGTAGGGTGACGGAGACACACGGGGGCGTGAGGCAGAGCGCGTTGATAGTGAGGAGATTGTTGTTGATGCCGAAGAACAAGAAGTGCCAGGAACTCTATATAGTTTAAGCTGAAGTTGTTTATTGGTCTCGTAGGCCTACGAGGAGAAGCAGAGGATTTCATCAAGCAAGAGATTTGTGCGTGAATCTTCCTCAGTTGCTTTTCTGCCTGCTCCCGGAGTCACAGTGTATACAAGTCTCAAACTGGAACAGCATGACAGGAGTGTCCCATTCTGATTGGCTTATAATGTATAAAGATTACATGTTACTAAGCAGATTTGACATGACGTAGGTGTATCCTTCAATCACTTTATGTTATGTCTCCAAGTTCCCTGAGAGTCAGACTTAATGGAATAGAATAGAATAGAAATAGTTTATTGATCCCAAGCTGGGAAATTGCAACGTAGCAGCAGCATTGGAATACACAGTCGCCAGTCACAGTAAGAGGAATACAATCTTCACTATGTCCTTCTTCAGAATGTCAGATCAACCTAACCGTACCATTGCTAGGTAATATTTTTCCTAACACGCGTGTCTTCTGGACAGAACCTGGTGGCGGAGCCATGGGGGGGGGGGGGGGGGACATGCAGAGCACTGTGGAACCTGTGGTTTGGACCACCAGGGAAGCCAGGGTCTGCTGTCCGGTGGTCAGACTGCGGAGGGGGGGGGGGGGGGGGGGGGGGGAACAAGGCCTGTAATCGACCTCGGGGTCACTGGGTTGACAGTCCACTGTTTTATTCTCGTTTCTCGGAAAAATACGCGCGGAGAACCGGAATCAGCTGAATGAAGTCGCAAAATATGAATAAAGTGTCCTTGTTGGAGTTGAACGCCGCCGGATAATTAAATGGGCTTTCTCTGAATTTATTCGGGTTATGGTACTCAAAAAAGCTGTTTACATTCAGTCATTTAGCAGGTGCTTTTACCGGGAGTACCTCTGCACAAGTGAGGCCTGAGCCCACGATCAAAGCATGACGAAATCAGAGTTAGGGAAAACACTGATGCATGACCATGTGAATAGGAATGGAATGAATGAACAGGTTAGCTTACACACACACACACACATTATATACATACATATCATGCATACAGTACATACATACATACATACATACACACACACACACACACACACACACACACACACACACACACACACACACACACACACATGTGCAGGCATACATAGATACATACATACATACAAATGTTATTCATGCGTAATAGTTACATAATGGTTATTTCAGCAAAACTCCTCAACCATGTGGACATCCAGTTCCACTCAGCATGCTTCCTCTCGGCTAACGCGTCCGTCTGTCTGTCTGTCTGTCTGTCTGTCTGTCTGTCTGTCCTCACCCAGGGACGGGACAGCCCACCTGGGGGCCGAGAGCCACCTCCGCATGAGCAGGGACACGGAGCTCTACCGCATCCTCAACATGCACTACAACAAGAGCAACGTGTACCAGGTGAGCGGGCCCCGCAGCCGGCCCGGGGTTCGAGTGGTCACAGCGTAGAAACACACATCATCGCACACCGACAACGCCGCCATCTTGAGACACGCCACTTCAAACACCGGGCTTTTGGGGTCATATGTTATTCCATTAGGGCGACTTCAGTCTATCTATCATTATGCATCGTCCAAAAACCACTGCCCAGCACGGGAGTCGAACCCGCGACAACGGCCGCCACACTCGCCCCCCAACTGAGCTGGCCCACCTGTACAGTCGGTAGAACGGAACGTCTAGAACATTGGTTCCCAAACTCCAGGTGTGCCGTGGGATTTTGTGACAACCATACATTTAGTTTATCAGTACTTTGTATGGACTCAAGTCATAATACAGAGGCAAACTATATACCTAAAAACATTTCTTTAATTCTTGCCTCATTTTTAATGTTGTGACCTGTCTGGTTTAAATGGGTGTGTTGCTGCTTTGATGAAGCCTAATTTGATAAAGTTTCAAATACATTTTTGAAATATTTTGTTCATAAATATTTCATGAGTAAATAGGAGCCTTTGTCACATTTTATTTGGCATTAGTAAATAACTATGCACGTTAACAGATATTTTACATGATATGAGTGATAACACATGTGATAAAGGCCATTTTGCACAATAGGTGTGCCTTGAGATTCTTACTTGTCCTTTGGTGTGCCTTGGGCACAAAAGGTTTGTGAACCACTGGTCTAGAGGCGATGTGGCTCCTCTGGTCGCCCGGTCAGCGTGGAAGCCCACAGTGAATCAGGGTGCTGGGCCGGCTGCGTCTATACATGGATTGGGACTCTGCACACCAGGGCCAGCGAGCGCAACCAGAGTTCATAATCAATGGCCAGTATGGGGGGGGGGGTGGACTATCCACGACCAGCCGAGCTGAGAGTCTGCCGCAGGCAACCTCACAGTCGTCGTCCAGCCTTTCCTTTTGTTTAAGATGCTGTGGTTTGAAAGTGCCGTATGATATTGATGTCCCTTGTCTGGGAATGAATGTTGCCCATCACCACTCCAAGTAACCAACAGCGTTCCAATGTAGCCCAACATACCAGTATAGACAAACATACCAGTATAGACAAACATACCAGTATAGCCCAACATACCAGTATATACCAACATACCAGTATAGACCAACATACCAGTATAGACCAGCATACCAGTATAGACCAGCATACCAGTATAGACCAGCATACCAGTATAGACAAACATACCAGTATAGCCCAACATACCAGTATAGACAAACATACCAGTATAGCCCAACATACCAGTATAGACAAACATACCAGTATAGCCCAACATACCAGTATATACCAACATACCAGTATAGACCAACATACCAGTATAGACCAACATACCAGTATAGACCAACATACCGGTATAGACCAACATACCAGTATAGACCAACATACCAGTATAGACCAACATACCAGTATAGACCTACACACCAGTATAGACCAACATACTAGTATATACCAACATACCAATATATACCAGCATACCAGTATAGACCAACATACCAGTGTAGCCCAACATACCAGTATAGACCAACATACCAGTATAGACCAACATACCAGTATAGACCTACACACCAGTATAGACCAACATACTAGTATATACCAACATACCAATATATACCAGCATACCAGTATAGACCAGCATACCAGTATAGACCAACATACCAGTATAGACCAACATACCAGTATAGACCAGCATACCAGTATAGACAAACACACCAGTATAGACCAGCATACCAGTATAGACCAGCATACCAGTATAGACCAACACACCAGTATAGACCAACATACCAGTATAGACCAGCATCTGCAGTAGCTGGGGTGGCAGTAGCTCAGTGGGTGGACACAGCAGGTCGTCCACTCACCGCAGGGTCGGCGGTTCGATCCCCTTGATCCCCCCCTCCTCCTCCAACTGTCCACATGTCGAACCCCACACATGTACTGATTGTACGTCGCTTTGGATAAAAGCGTCTGCTAAATGCTCCCTTTATCCAGAGCTCCAGAGAATACTGTGTTACCTCGTAACGCCTTGCGTGTCCCCCCCCCCCCCCCCCCGCAGGTCCCCGAGAAGTTTGTGGAGGTGGCGGAGGTGGCGCTGCGGGAGTTTTACTCTGCCATTCACAACGGGAGGGACAGCGACCCCTGCTGGAAGAAAGGGATATACAAAATCATCTGCAAGCTGGACAGCCCCGTGCCGGACGCCTTCAGGTTGCCGGGCTGCCCCGTGGGCTGACGGGGGCTTCGAACGCACAACGCGCTGGTCGCCGAGGGTGAAGGCAACGCGTCGTTTGTCTTTGTTGTTGTTGTTTAAACTGGATGTGAGGCTCGGGAAGAGCCGGAGAGCTGTTACACACGGTGGTTTGGATGTGAAACCAAACCCAACAATTAGCAGAAATCATCCTCGGTAACATTTTTTTTTTAAATTAATTTGCTTGATTAGAAAGCTGATCAGAGTTTCTGTGCTTCCACGGTCACAGAACTAGTCCGAAACATTAAAACCACAATCAAACTTCAAAGCATCATTCTTCTCATACAGCTCCACACTTGAAAACTGTACCACCCCCCCCCCCCCCCCCCCCCCCCCTGCACGCACACGCACACGCACACACACACACACGCGTGCGCGCCATTTTTGATGCGCGGACAGCGCACGACGCGTTTACCGAGCACGAGTGCAGAACTGTTCCAGAGACTCAGAGGTCCCGTCCTGCACCGTGAATGCCTTGGTTAATAACTGTCCTAGGCTGTTTACTTTATTTTCGGGTGGCAGATGGGCCGAGACAGTGGCAGTGATTTGAGCCCCTCCCTGGTGGTGAACGCGCGGACGCGCACAGCCCAGTGGTCGCACCCTCGCTCCCATCTCTCTGGTGCGTTTCAAGGCCGCGCTGTGATTCAAAACAAGCTCTCCCAAAACAGATGGCCTATAAATAGAAATGGTGGCATTGATGTAATTATGTTCTTGTAATGTTTAATTTGTTGCTGTTCTTGGCGTATTATTTATCTGAAATGGACTGCCGAAGGTCGATGCGCCGACATGGTCACGCACTTTTAATTTTTTTTTTTGATGGAAGCTTTGCGAACACATTTCTACACAATGTACCTTGCCTATTATCGCTGTAAAGATGCATTGTGAGACGATATGAAGGAACACGATCAATGACAGCACTACTCAGATCTGCCATGAATCACTTCAGAACGGCTGCTCCTTTATAGACGGTTAGTCTGAAGATGTATTTTCACTGATGTTGTTTATTCTACTGAACAAAAAAACTAATCTAAACACCATTTGCGTATAATGTGATACATTGTTCAACTTTACTCTTGAAAGGGAAAAATGTTTTCATTTTAAATAATGAATTTCATGTTTTTTTTTATGTTTTATTGATATAATCTTGTTCTTTATATATATATATATATATATTTGGTTACATTGTAAACTATAATATTTTTGTGTCTAATATAATTGAAAAAATAAATGTTCTTTTTTGTAGGCCTAAGGGCTATGTGCTACACGTTAAATTTGCTTTCAATAACCTTCCTAAACAGTTGTTATCATTTCTTGGTTTTGACTTGCAGTAACTTGAAGTTGCAAAAAAAGTTGTCTTCAGATATATATAGGCCTATTATCACGATCCAAAATAAAACAACCTAATAATTAGTTTCTACACAAGAAAAGTCGATTTGGTATTTTGAATTGATGAATACAAAAATCACATATACTCTGTTCTCAGAATTATAATCCGTTCTTTTTTTAACTCCATGTTTATGAAGAAATTGACGATCACGTGGTATCTGCTACGTCGAGTCGAGCCGCGGCCGGAGTCTCGAGCGTGCGCGGTGACTCACCGCATCCTGTGTTGCCTTTTCAACCTCTCTGCTGTTCTTCTTCTACATTGTAAATACAGTTCTGTTCAATGATGTGCTCCATTCCTGCAGTGTTGACCTTTTGATGTGCACACATTTATGCGCAAATTAAAATATGAAGGCTTCGTTGTTTCCGAAAATCCCCCTTTGTGCGCACGCACACACACACACACACACACACACACACACACACACACACACACACACACACACGCACACAAGTCATGCTGCGCCATTTGAGCTCCACAAGCAGTTAAGCCCATGACTATAGGAGGCTGATCCCCCCCCACGGGAGTTGCTTCTGTGCTTGGGTTGCCTCGATGCTTATGGTGTCAGTGCGTGGGTGGTGGTGGTGGGGGGGGGGCACGATGCTCCCAGGTGATGCCGAGAATGCGCTGGAGGCACCTGATGTTAAATGCGTCCAGTCGCCAGGATGTGCCGACGACAGACAGTCCGGGACTTCTGAGCCACAGAGCAGCGTGGACACACAGACCGCCCCAGGCTCGGACTGGCAATCTGTACAACCAGGCAAATGCCCGGTGGGCCGGGGTCCGCATGTGGGCCGCTGGACTCCGAGATTTTTTTTTTTTTTTTTTTAAATGCCAAAATGTTTAAGTTATTTATTTGAGCAGCGTGGCCCATGTTACGGCCCGTCATGTATACATTCATTGGTTCGGTCCAGTGGTGGGCCGGTCTAGGGAAAAAAACGCCAGGGCCGAATTTTGTTCCCAGTCCGACCCTGGACTGCCCCCGTTAAGACTGCCCACTTTTGTCGATGGTCTCCGGTGGTTGTTTTCCAAACACACGGTAGCGCGATCTACCGAAAGGCAGGAGGCGCTGCTGTTGATTCGGGCCTGGATATCATCCTCAGTTTGGCAGGTGGGTGTGTGAGTATACCGCGGGAGGTACACAGTAAAAAACAGTGTCAATTTTACTCTTAACGAGTTGAATTTAACTCTGTTTCAGATAATATTTGGTCCCACTCAAAATTAGTTTAAAACTTACTTTATGGCCAGAGTCAACATTTCAGAGTTAATTCTTTTCAATTCAGTGTCAATATTAACAACAGAATGTGTAAAAGTATTTAACACTGGTCAGTTCACACTGCTAAGAGTATTATCATTACACTTGATAAGAGTAAATGTTACTCCTGTTTTACATTAAAATTTCACTTTATTGTGTAATATATTATTGATATATTATTTTTATTTCTCTAAAGTGTCATTTTTAATCTAAGTCATATGATGCAGTGTTACTGATTCACTATTACCTATCAAATGAAAATAAACACAAACATATATGGCTACATGGTTCATTTATTATCAGGTCTTATAACATTAGCAAAATACAATGCTATAATGCTCACCATAGATAGCAATAAGGGACAACAAAGAGTCGTGTCATTAACTCCATATGACATTTGTAAATCAAAAGGCCTAGGATACTGCAGGTTGTCAGGATTAAACCCAACAAAATCTTTCTTGGTTGTGGCCACTTCATATGCATGGAAATGTTCTTGAAAAGTGACTGTACATACAGTCAAAGTGAGCAGCAACAGTTTCTCATGTATTATCAGAACCGACTGCTTTGGGTGATGTTGTCCAGATGCTGCTGCACACTGGTTCCAGTCTAAAAACACATTCAGAATCAGAATCAGCTTTAATGGCCAAGTATGTTCACATGACTTCAGTAGGTGTTGACTCTCTCATACAGGTAGACATTTACAATATAGACAAACCAGTATAGCAAACATAAGTAAATATACAGACATAAGGTTGCACTATAAATTGAGAAAAAAAAGACAATACAAGTGGCAAATACAGACAGGCGCATAAGTTATGGTCAGACATATCATATATATATAGACATATCAGTCTGGTCACTGCTGTTGAATATATATATACACATATATTCAATAACAGTGACCAGACTGACAAAAAATCAGACCACCTATAACTGCAAATGAGTTGATGTATGTTTTAAGCAACTGTTAAGCCTACCTCTAGGAATCTAATGAGGTGATCTACAGCTTGAGATGCAGACATCTTTCCTGGCCTTTTTCGTCCTTGTGCAGATGGTGGTAGCAGATGTAGCAGCAGCAGCAAGATAGCAGACATGTCAGAGTCCCAACCTAATGGCCAACAAACATCAGGTTAACATTATGTCACAAATACATTAAACTGACATTATTACCTTTATCACCAACAACAGTGATAAACAGTCCCAGTCACACCATTCTCAACTTCTGCAATAGTCTCAGTGTTGCGCATTAAGTCCAAGAGATCTGTGGTGGGTAAGATAAGATAAGATATTCCTTTATTAATCCCCCTTAGGAGAAATTCACAGTGACCAGCAGTACAGGGGATAGATATGCAGTAAGAGCCTGGCTAAAGTCAATTCACAATAAACAATAAATTAGATTAAATACGAGCTCTTAAGTCAGGTCGGTGACGAGTGAGAACCTGTATGCATACTAGTGTCCTTGATAGCTGTTAATGGTGCAAAATGCAAAGTAGATAGATAGTGCAAATATGCGGAAAGTGCAAGGTGCAAGATGTACAAATTTATACAGGTATTCCAGGTACAACATATGAATAGACCTGGAATACAACGGCTAGGACACAGTCCAAGGTGTGTGGTGTGGTGTATGTGAATGTGAAGTTCAGTCCATTCCATTTGTCTTTTGTCTGGTGGTGTTGGAGCTTCCTGAGCCTGATGGTTGGTGGGATGAGGGAGCGCCCAAGCACTTTGAGGCACTTGGCTGAGTGAGCATGTGGCTGAACGTGTTCCTGAGTTGCTTCAGTTGCTTCAGTTCGGCATAGTGAGGCTGAGAAAGGGTACCATGGCTTTCCTTTATAACTTTTGCTTTGAGAGTGGTCGGCCACATCTACAAGAATTTGTTGGCTGTGACCTCACCAAACAGGAGGCGGAAATCTTGCTCTATCTGTAATACAACAATGCAGCACATATGAGGGGTGATGAGTGACAATACATTCTGAATTGGATATTTCAGTGATTCAACTAACGAAAAAGTCTTACTAGTCCTGGTGTGTCCAGAAACCGAGGGAAGACGGAGAAGACATCTGCTGATCTCTTTTCATCACTGACCATGGAATGACGATAAATGAAGGTTGCTTCCATCTTCTCGCGGACGGTGTCTTCATCAGCCGAGTGTTTCAAAACAGCAATAGCTGCTTCCACATCCTCATCCGACAGGACTTTGTCAGAGGTGAAGGGTTTGGTCTGACCATGGCCTGGCCCACCAAATTAAGATCAACACCATTTTATCAACTCATGCACACAGTACACATTTCATATTTCATCAATACCTTCCACAACTGATAAGTAAACTTACTTTGGGCAGATTTGTTTACTAAGGGACCTCTTTCCTCTGCAGCTTTTCTTTGAATGGTCTTCAACCGCCAAGCAAGGTATCCAGAACCGCTCTCCGGATTGTAGTAATGGTCCTATGCAATTTAAAACATGCAAACTGACTATGCAGAACATTTCTGTGGGAAAAGTTAAGCTTGATGTTGTAAGGATATTTTTACTTGCATACCCATTTGGTGAAAATGGGTCTTCCAGATATGGAAACAGTGCAATTATCCCCTGTGCATACTTCTCTCTGACATTTTTTTTGGGGGGATGTCCTAATGCATGAATTCAAAGATGACCTTCTCTCATTTGGCATTGAACAACACAATTAAAGACATTTCATTAATTCCACTGTTTCTTTAGCCTACATGTTTGACTCTCACCCGTGTGTTTCTGTCATATCAGCAGTAAATATGTTAACCATTTGTCTTCTGGTGGCATCTGTCAGAGATTTGGTTCTTGCATACTCTTGCATAATGCGTTCACCACCAGGCTTTGTTGTCATAATTTTTTGAATTATCTTAAATTGATATAAAATATGCAGTCAAAATTGTTTCAACCATACACAAGACTAGAAAATAATAACATAAGAACACTCAAAATCTAATAAACATATTCCAGATTAAAGTTAACAATACTACCTACCGGCGGTAGGTAGTATAAATTATGAGGCAATTATGAAATTATGATGCAAAAGCGGTAGGCTACCGCTTTTGCATCATAATTTATGCGGCAGGGCCTTTTAGGCTGACTTGCTTCACCAGTTTCTGCCTCCTCAGGTGGGTCACACATCGTAAAGTTTAAAATAACTATCGTCAGATGCTAATGAGCCTGATGTTGATGATAGGGAAGTATCTTTATTTTAAGGAATATGAAAAGAACACTGTGTTAAGTGGAACAGCTCTCATCACAACAAAACAACTAAAAACACTCTCAGGGTGAATTGATGAGGATGAATTTGTGCATTATACCGCAAGGGCGTGCATTGCTTCCTGTAACAAGGCATTTAGCCGTCACTGTGACTTCAAAGCTATTTATTTAAAACATAATTATGCAATATTTTGTCATAAGTTTAATAGTTGAACACATTTGTAAATAATCAATAATTACCAAGTTCTGCATTGCTCAATACGACTCGAAAGGTTCCAGGTGACTCCTTCACGAGTTCCTCAAAAACCTCAGCATCAACTTGGGTGGCAGTCTGGTCATACACCTTCAGGCTGTCTACCTTCTGGTATGTTGAATTTCAAGCACACTGAAGTAAAAGGAATGAATATTAAAGAAAATTTGAAAGGCAATTTGTTTCCTTCTGATGAGAATCAAGGGAGTAGGGAGTAGGCCTTATGTCTCAAAAAATAAATTGTAATGAGTTGTATATATTTCCCAGCAAAAAACTGTGATATTTGATACTATTTATATTGTATACTATTTACTCTCATTTGTAAAGGCATTGAATGTCAGCTCAGTCAGAGAGCCGAACATACTTCTGCTCTTCATCAAACGAAACACGCTGCAACATAATCTATTAAGAAAATACAAACAAGAAAGTAAAAGAAAAGTTGAAACAAAGTGTTCCCTATTAAAATATATATGAATTTAAGCTCTTCTATAAGGTAGAAACATTTGCCTAACAACTTCATAATTAACAATATTACTTGCCCTTAGCCAAGCAGCTACTTACCAAAGTGTTAAGTTTGCTCCAAATAGGCTTGTTTTCTGTAAAGGAGATAAAGTTCATATAGTGAACTCGTAGTAAAAAATCCATCATGCTACCTGTTGATGGCGACATGAAACAAAATGGATGAGTGAGTGGTGACCTTCTCCAAACCAATCCTATCACAAAATAATGAAACCCACTTAGCATAATAGGCTAGCTGCTAGCACATGGAGAATAGCAGCGTCATGCTACGCACACGCGCCACTACCACACACACTCACCGCTCGCGCACGCACGCACAGGGAGAAATCGCGGCAAAATACTTTTCCCCTCTTCGCTCAAAACAGCTCTTAAAAACATGTTACACGACAGAAAACACCATAAACACATCTCTAAACAGTACCGCGTTCATATTCTGTCATTAATTCACATTAAAACTTAAAAAAACAAAACTTTTTGATCCCAGAACCTCAACAACGTACCTCTCTCAGTCAGGAACAACTCAGACTGAGGAGACTGAGACGGGAAGGGAAATACGCACGAAAAGCAAAATAAAAGCTCAGATTTGTAAAAATGAGGAAACATGAAAATAAAACCCAAAAAATTGAATTATATTAACAGAATTCCCTATTTACAGTAAAAAAGAAACTAAAACACATGTGACAGATTTTGGTGAAATTAATAATCCATCCATCCATCGCATCGAAACCGCTTATCCTCTACGAGGGTCGCGGGGGGGCTGGTTAGTTAGTGAATTCAACACTCCATCGAAATGTATTGAAAACTGGAATAATTGAATACTTGAAATTAGATGGAGTGTTGAATTCACTAACTTTTTCCTTACACTTGTGAGTTTTGAAGAGGACTTTTACGAACTTATCCGGAAAGACGGAAGAGACGTCCACGCAGCGGTAGCCTTAGCAACAGCGAGTTGAAGCTATCAGAAAAGTGCTCTTTTAAATAAACTCCTGGTGTACTTACAAACTTTACAATGCCTCGTTTTGTGAGTACAGACCATATATGTACTACCACAGAAGTTGGGTAACAATCCATGCATTATTACCGGACACTCCAATACTAAGCCATTCGGCTGATACCCTAAACTTGATCAATATTGACCGTCGCTAAAAATGCATCTGAGGGGGTATTTGGCTGGATTATTGGTGGAAATTACCTCAGGGTGAATTTTACTCCGAACCATCACTTTAATTTGTGGAGCAGGGGCTCTATGGCTAGGGAATAGAGCATCCCCGATAGGGAACATCCCTGCCGAACCCCTCTCTCCACATTGAAAAGGAGCAGCCAGGCCACCATTAACCTTCAGTATACTCGCAATGTCACAGTACAGTACCTGGATCTTAGCTATGAAGCCTGGGTTGAACCCAAAAGCAGCCAGCGCCTGCCACAGATACTGGTGTTCAACCCGGTCAAAAGCTTTTTCCTGGTCTACGGCAGAGCTATAGAGAATGAGCTAGAGACGTCCAAAACATGCCTGATTAGAGTGATATTATCACTGATGGACCTGCCGGCCACGCAGTAGGTCTGGTCCACATGAATCATTTCACCAACAACCTCCCACAGCCTCAGGGCCAGGGCTTTGGATAGGATCTTGTAGTCTCCACATAGCAACGAAACCGGTCTCTAGTTCTTTAAGAGCTGCAGATCTCCTTTTTTGGGAGCCCTCCTGCAGCTCAGCGGTAGTTGTCCCTGGTTCAGACTGTCTTGGAAGACCTCAAACATATCCTCCCCGAGAACCGTCCAGAAAGACTTGTAGAACTCCACAGGGAGCCCATCAATGCCTGGAGCCTTCTCATTGGCCTGGCTCATGAGGGCTGTATGTGTAACGGACTTTAACCAGCCTGTTACATTAATATTAACAAAAGTCTGGTATGGCTATGATGAATGATGATGCTGGGGAGACGTGGAGTTGATCTGTCAGCATTTATTTCTGTAACACATCAGATAGGGCACATCACACAAGGGCAAGGGGAAAGAAAGCTGGCATCCCCCTTTTCCAGACTTCCAGCATGAGCAAACCAAAATAATAAAATACTTAGGTGAAAATGAAAAATGAAATACTTAGCTAATCCAGCAATGCTTGTGATCGTATAGTGTAGTATAACAAAAGTAACATAAATGAAAGGAATGAAAATACATGCAGAGTTCTGAATAAAGTGCATGACAGATCTTTTTAGAAGTTTTTTACAACTCAGGAAACATACATGTAACACATCAGATAGGGCACATCACACGAGGGCAAGGGGAAAGAAAGCTGGCATCCCTATGATAATGTAATGAGCCAGTTAGCACCCACTTACTGGCGAGTTAACATTCGACAATTCACACCTATTTTATGACGCTAATTTGCATATTTAACGTTTTACAAACGGTGGAAGTGACAGTAAACATTTCCACATCACAAAACGTGTACATGTCACGGAAAACAATGAAAAGTACACTGTACAAATGAATTACATTCACGGAGCACTAAGAAATCCAGCTTACCCCTTTTCCAGACTTCCAGCATGAGAAAGTCTGGGTGTGTGCAACCTCAATAAATGCCCCATCAGAAACAATAACAAAACGATTCATGGACCCAAAGAAATTACATGTAAACAGTTAGTGATTTGGGGAAGTTCACTAAAAAATATAGAGTTTATTTATTACACTGTTACATATGGAGTTCATTCATAGTCAGTTCAGAGCTCAAGGCTATATGAGAAGCAGCATCCACCTGAGGCAGGTCATTAAAAAACTGTCCACCCAGCTCTGGGTTATCACAAACTCATTTGAATACAGTGCTTTATAGAAGGTTGTGGCATACCTCCGGATCTCTGGGCCTGTTGTGTATGAAGAACCATCTTCAGCATGTAGCGAGTGGATGATCTTCTTCTGCCCATTTTTCCTCTCTAGGCTGAAAAAAAACTGGGATGGAGCATCCATTTGTGAGGCGTTCAGAAAACGAGACCGAACCAGTGCCCCCCTGCGCTGTAATGCCCAACAGGTTGGCTAAAGCAGCCTTTTTTCCTTTAAGGGCTTCAAAATGCCCTTGTTCTCCTGGACAGTCTGCCAAACCCTGCAGCTGTACCACCTCGTTCTCTAGGTCCTGAAGAGACCTGCTAATGTACTTAGTGACATTGCGAGTATACTGCTTACAAAATTGTTGGATTTGGACTTTGCCAAAATCCCACCACTGCTGTAAAGAAATAAAATTGGACTTCTTCTGCTTGTGTAAAACCCATAAATAATTAAAACCCTCTCTAAAAGCATTGTCTAATAAAAGAGCTGTGTTAAAATGCCAATAAGCGCTGGTTATCTTGACATTTGAGATAAAAAATGAGCACTGAACCAGGGAATGATCTGTGAAGCCAACAGGTATAATGTGACTTGATTTAAAAATACTAAAATGATGCTTGAAGCAATAAAACCGATCAAGTCGAGCCATGGATAAAACATTATCACGGCTGTGGCTCCATGTATACTGCCGGGTGTTTCTATCTCCATACATCTTGCAGCTCATGAGCTTCGATGAGACGCTGCAGCCGAGCACACGAAGCACGGTGGGGCTCCAGGTGATTTCTATCTGCATTAGGATGTTCTGTGCAACTAAAATCACCTCACATAAATAAATGCTCCTCAGTGTTACAGCTGCTAATAGCATCACATAGAATGTCTAAAAAATTAATTCTATCTTTGCTAAAAAGAGGGGCATAAACACAAATAAAAACCATTTTGACATTCTCATATTGTGCTGACCTTCAAAATGTGACCTGATAAAACATCCTGCACCTCGACAGAGTGAGGGTTAAAAGCTTTGTTAAAAAACACACCGACTCCAGCACTATTAAAAGATTTGTGGCTGAGAAAAACCTGGCCAGGCCATTCCTTCTTCCAGTCTCTCTCATTCTCAGCATCACTATGAGTTTCTTGAATAAGAACTACATCCAGTTTCTTTGTATCAATAAGTTTATAAAGAGAGGCTCTCTTTACATCACTTCTGGCACCGTTAATATTTAAAGAACCAATATTTATATTAGTCATACTGATAAAAAAAGAGAACAGTAAGAAAACAGCCACAATAATGTGATAAGGTATTTTAAAATAAATCATCATTGTGGTCAGCGAGCTTCATCTTGGCTTTTGTAACAAACTTGTTCAGTCTGTAAACGTCCTTCGGTTCAAAGGAGTTTTCCATTTTTTTAAGGCGTGTCACAGACTGAATGAAGCCCTTCAGGTCGGGGAAAAAAATCTCTACCTGCACAGCTGCTTTCCTTTTTGTGTCCTTCAGGAACTTTTTAATTTCTCTTGATGAATAAGTGATGGTCTGAGACTCCTGAGATGGAGTTATGTCGCACTCTTCACCCACTTCATCTCCACTATCTTCCTCCCCATCCTCCTCCTCCTCCTCCTCTTCCCCCTCCCGACACTCACCAATTTTCCTTTTTCCTGATCTTTTATCCTCAGCCATGCTGAAGCCATCCTCCTCCATCCCCTCATTCACCACCTCATCAATATTCACATTATGTTCCTTCCTCCTTTTCCTTTTCCTGTTTACTTTCATTAGTGACAGCATCATTTCCCCTTAGGCTAACAGCCTGCTCCTGCTCCATCACCTCCTGTACATGAGGGTCTGCCGTCTCATCAGGCCGCTGCACACCGGGCGAGTCTGACTCACCTGACTCAGCTCCCGGCTGCTGTACAACAGATGACCCCTTCTCACCTGAACTACACCCACCATCCGCTCACGCATCAGCTGCCAGCTCACCAGAGGCCGAAGCACTTGGCTCACCGGAGGTCGAAGCCCCCCCCCGCCGCCCCCCAGGCACGGGGGGGGCTTGGCCCCGACGCGCCGGGGGAGGGGCCCCACTGCGCCACCAGCAGCTTCCCTGGCTTCAGGGCTTCAGGCTGGCAGGCCCGAGCCAAGTGCCCCTCGGCTCCGCAAACAAAACACTTCATAGTGTCGGATGTGACAAACACAACATAATTGAAACCGTCCACCTTAAAACTCAAAGACAGATTAAGGTCTTTAGCGCTGTCTTTGAGCACCATAAAAGTCTGCCGCCGGTAACACACAACGTGCTTCATCTCCGGTCGGGTTTTACTTCCCATCATCATCATCATTTAACTCGTCCGTAGCGGGACAATTCTGTGGCCGAATCCTCATTTTGAATGAAAGGCGGCGTGTTAGAGATCATGATCCTCCTCGCCGGATGAACCAGAGGAAACACCGGCGTGAAGGTATCATGGATCACCACGCCACTCTCCACCACTTTCTCCACCTTTGTCACATCATCCAAAAAAATGACGATGGCACTGTTCATCCGTGAGGCAGCTTTCACACTTTTAAACCCCACCAGCTCTCCGATGGCATACGCTGCATCCTCAACTGAACAGCTGACAGCCGGCAAAAGTTTGACTGCATGCCGCCTCGTCAGTCTCTGCAGCTCCTCTTCATTCACTCCGACACCGGACATGACGCCCGCTGTCACACACACACTGACCGTAACAAGACTCACAAACTACACTTCAACATACAAAACAACCAAACAAAGATAGAAAAGTTTTGAAAAACCACTCACCACCGTTAATCACTCCAGCTCCCACTCGTTCAGCTCACACTCACGCATGCGCACAGAGAGAGAGAGAGAGAGAGAGAGAGAGAGAGAGAGAGAGAGAGAGAGAGAGAGAGAGAGAGAGAGAGAGAGAGAGAGAGAGAGAGAGAGAGAGAGAGAGGAATGGTTAGAGAGAGAGAGAGACAGGGAGAGAGAGAGAGGAATGGTTAGAGAAAGGCAGAGAGAGAGACAGAGAAAGACAGAGAGAGAGAGAGACAGGGGGCGAGAGAGAGAGAGACAGAGAGAGAGAGAGAGAGAGAGAGAGGAGGGAGGGAGAGAGAGAGAGAGTGACAGAGAGAGAGAGAGAGAGAGAGAGAGAGAGAGAGAGAGAGAGAGAGTGATAGAGAGAGAGAGAGAGAGAGAGTGACAGAGAGAGAGAGAGAGAGTGATAGAGGAATGGTTAGAGAAGGCAGAGAGAGAGAGACAGAGAAAGACAGAGAGAGAGAGAGACAGGGAGAGGAAGAGGAATGGTTAGAGAGAGAGAGTTAGAGAGAGAGAGAAGAGAGAGAGAGAGACAGGGGGCGAGAGACAGAGAGAGAGAGAGAGAGAGAGAGAGAGAGAGAGAGAGAGAGAGAGAGAGAGAGAGACCTTTTGACCTTTGACGTTCCTTTTATTGGTCCAGTGTGTCATTCACAATAAACAATCATAAGTAAATTGAATACATACACTCATACTTACTCATACATACATTCATACATACATACATCCCTCCATACAATTTTTTTTTTTTTTTTTTTTTGTGTGTTTCAGAAACTCAGAATAAGCAATTCATCAATTACACGACATAAAAAATCTCCACCTCCCCAATTAGAAATAAACTCATTCAAGTCTGCCACCATTATGCAAACTCTATCCTCAGACGTGCAGTCACCAGCCCTCTGAACATCAGGTCAACATCTACGGATCCTGTCTCCTTCATTCTATTTCTCCTGGTCAGCCAGATGCTCATCTTTGCTTGACCCAACAAAAAATTAACCAGACAGTTATTCCTGCGTAGTGCTGCAGAGTATCTGGGACCAAAAATAAACAGTTCATCCTCAAAACTAAGTCCCAAGCCTCCTACCCACTGTTTTAACATTGAGAAGAGAGGAGCCAGTCTGGGACATCTAAGCCAGAGATGTTGTAAACTTTCCTCAGCCTGACAAAACTCACACTGACTTCCTGCTCTGGGATCTTTGCTACATGTCTGTTCGTGGCCACGGCCCCGTGCACCACCCTCCACTGGAGATCCGCACAGCGTTTCTCTATGGGAGGTTTGTACAGGGACCTCCAGCTGCCTCTGGGAGATGAACCTGGTGCCAACACATCCAACCACCTCGACTCTCTGACCCCGGCCTACGTCGCTCTGTTGAGAACCTTCACAGACACTGCATACAGGCTCTTTTTTGATGTCTCAGACAAGTTCGATATTTCAGGTGTTCTGAAGGATAACAGATGCCCGTCCGCTTCATCCTGCTCCTCCACTGCTGCACGAATGGTCAACTCCGGAAATCCAAGTTGATTGCCTTCTGCGAGCTCTACCGCTAATGCTCTCCTGAATTGACCATGAAGTCCGCTCACCACCTCCTCCACCAGTTTGTCCATGAGACGCAGAGATTTTATTCCGGTGTCTTGACACAGCCTAGCAGCAGTTTTCCATTTTCAGTCCTGCCAGCTTCGTCAGCCCAGCTGTTGTGAGGATTCTCTGTACACTGACATAGCTGAGAATCCTGCTCTGTATGGCCGGGTTATGGAACAAAGGTTCTTCCCCAACAGTTCCATAAAACTGAGAGCAGTCTCTCCTCACTTTTAAAACTGTTCTCCAGAGCATAGAAGCAACCAGATTGTTAGCAAACAAAGTCCTCCCCCTGTAGGACAACTGGGACTGGACCAATTTCCATCTAGACAATCGAGCACTAACTTTCTCAGCTAGACCCTCCCAGTTTTTCTTCTGAAAATTGTCATTCCCCAGATACACACCCAAGACCTTTATCCCTTCTTTGCTCCACTGCAGCCCAGCCGGTAAGATTGGCTTCTCTTTATTGCTCCACTCTCCCAGTATCCCTCACATTTTGTCCAGTTGACCCTAGCAGAAGAAGCTTGTTCGTATTGTTTTCATTTCTGTTCAAGAAACCCAATATCATTTTGACATTTTATAACAACGGTGATATCATCGGCATATGCTGACAAACTAAAAGTATTGTTTGTGCTGCCTGCCAAGTGTAACCCTGAGAGACTCTGCCTGAGCTTATATAATAGAGGTTCGATAGCTAATGCGTATAGCATCCCAGATAGGGGACATCCCTGCCTGATTCCTCTCTGAACAGGTACTGGTCTGCTAAGTCCCCCCCCCCACCTTTAACAGTACTGTGGCTCTTGAATACATTAATTCAATCCATGAAATAAACCTTTTTCCAAACCCAAACGCTTTAAGTGTTTTAAACAAATATTTATGATCCACTCGATCAAAGGCCTTTTCTTGATCAAGAGAAAACAAACCCATATCTAATTCCTGTGATTCTGACGAATCGATAATGTCTCTTAGTAAAAACAAATTGTCCATTATTGTCCTTTCCGGGATACAATATGTCTGGCTGGCATGTACCACTACATCCAAACAAACAAACAGACAGACAGACAGACATTCTTTCAGTCTATTCGACAACACTTTTGCTAAAATTTTGTAATCGGTGCACAGGATTGAAACGGGTCGCCAGTTCTGTAGGAGGCCCAAATCTCCTTTCTTCGGCAGCAATGTCAGGACTGCCCTCGTACGGCTCAATGGTAAGGTCCCAGAGTCCAAACATCCTTGGAACACTTCCATTAAGTCTCTTCCCAGCAACGTCCAAAATGTTTTATAGAATTCTGCAGGAAGTCCATCAACACCAGGAGACCGACCACAGCTGAGCTGTTCCACCGCTGCAGACAGTTCATCAAAGGAAATGAGGAGCCCAGTGAGGCTGAAGATGCCTCCCCTAACCGAGGCAGTCCCTCCAGTATCTCCTCCACACAGTCAGAGTCACAAACATCAGCACTGAACAGCCTGCTGTAGAAGTCCATGGCCAGCTTCCTCATCTCTGATGGGTCAGTGGTCACAGTTCCATTCAAATGTTTGAGATGTAACATCTGGTTTTGTTCCCGGTGCATCTATGTCTTTGATAGACAAGATTCTAGATTTAATTAGAGCACCTTTAGCTTTTTCATGTAAAAAACTACTTAAAGCTGCCCTCCTTTTCTCCCAAGTTGCCTTATTATTTCCTAACCCATTAATTATGCCCTCTTCCAGTAAACTGATTTCCTTCTCCAACAGTTCAAAACGATCCCTTTCTGTTGCTCTTGTATGTGCTGTGTATTGCTGACAGAATATTCTGATTTGTGTTTTCCCTACCTCCCACCATAGACCTACATTTTCAAACTCTGTTTTTCTACGTCTCCATTGACCCCAGAAATCAGAGAAAGACTGACAGAAGGTCTCGTCATACATCAGCCTGATGTTAAAATGCCAATAAGGAGATCTTTGGGGATTCACCATTAAAGAGAAATGAACCGTTACTAAATGATGGTCTGAAAAACCAACAGGTGATATGATGGCTGCAGTTAACCTATTGCTGGAGGTTTTATTGACATAGAACCTGTCC
>JAXIVH010000081.1:76488-78988 GCA_036785325.1 Urophycis tenuis | reverse complement strand
CCACCAGTTTCTACACCAGGCTACACGACGCTGAGGTCAGTAGGCTTCTTGGGTACTGTAGTCCTCTGGGTACTGTAGTCCTCTGGGTACTGTAGTCCTCTGGGTACTGTAGTCTTCTGGTTACTGAAGTCCTCTGGTTAGTGTAGTCCTCTGGGTACTGTAGTCTTCTGGTTACTGAAGTCCTCTGGTTAGTGTAGTCCTCTGGGTACTGTAGTCTTCTGGTTACTGTAGTCCTCCGGTTACTGTAGTCTTCTGGTTACTGTAGTCCTCTGGTTACTGTACTCTTCTGGTTACTGTAGTCCTCTGGGTACTGTAGTCCTCTGGTTACTGTAGTCCTCTGGTTTCTGTAGTCCTCTGGTTACTGTAGTCCTCTGGTTTCTGTAGTCCTCTGGTTACTGTAGTCCTCTGGTTTCTGTAGTCCTCTGGTTACTGTAGTCTTCTGGGTACTGTAGTCCTCTGGTTTTCTGTAGTCCTCTGGTTACTGTAGTCCTCTGGTTACTGTAGTCTTCTGGTTACTGTAGTCCTCTGGTTACTGTAGTCCTCTGGTTACTGTAGTCTTCTGCTCGATCGTCAGGGCAAAGGGCAAAGGAACAGCGAGAGAAGGCTTTGCACTTCTCGTTCAATCTCTGGATGTTTTCACCGGCCTCCTGCTGCTCCAGGCGTCCCGATTCCAGATTTTAAAGGTTAAATGTTGGAGGCTGTAACCAAGACACATCCCTGTGACTGGAAGTGTTTGAGCGATGATGTAATCGGCAGACATTTTAGATCACGGTGCCGCCTCGGCCACCAAGTCTGAGGGCAAACAGGGGATTGTGTGCAAGAGGGTGCAAGTTGTACTACCTCTGCCTGTGTGTGTGTGTGTGTGTGTGTCTCTCTCTCTCTCTCTCTCTCTCTCTCTCTCTCTCTCTCTCTCTACCTCTATGTCTCTCTACGCCACGCTCTGTCACTCTCTACCTCTCTATGCCACTCCCTCTGCCTCTGTGTCACTCTACCTCTCTGTCACTCTCTACCTCTGTGTCACTCTCTGCCTCTCTCTATGTCACTCCCTCTACCTCTGTGTCACTCTACCTCTGTGTCACTCTGCCTCTCTCTATGTCACTCCCTCTACCTCTGTGTCACTCTGTCTCACCCTCAGACGGCGGTGTGGGTGAACCTCTTCCTCTGGATCATCATTGGCGTGCTGGGCCTCTGCCAGGCGGGGGTCGACAGAGCCGGGGGCGGAGCCGAGGGTGGCTCCGGGGGCGGGGCCGAGGGCGGGGGCCGAGGGCGGGTTCGGGGGGCGGGTCTGGGGGGGTAGCCGGGGAGACCGCGCCACTGTTAAAGGCTGTGCTTTTATACCAGCACTGATAGCATCTCCTGACAAATTACATATATATATATATATATATATATATATATATATATATAGGTAGAACATGAACTGTGTTGCTCTAAATTAATTTAAGTTAGATAATTGTTGTGTTTTGGTGTCTGCCCACTTTTTTTTACTTTTGTACCTCTACTAACATTAAAAAATGTTGCCATTGTTGCTGTTGTTGAAAAATGCTAACATTTTGAGTTGTATTACATCAAATTGTAATAAAATATGATGCTTCAGAAATTGATGAAAAGGATCGTTCGCTCTTTATTAGTGAAGCGTGGTCTCCCTCTAGCGGTTGACAATCCATACTGCATGCAATCGTCTAAAGACCATTTACAAGTGGGGGAAGACCAGCAATTTATCAGGGGTTCCGCTGTAGCCGGTTAACAGAAAACGGATATCCGGGCCAAGACTGCTTCCGTGCGCCGGTCATCGTTTACGTTTACAGTCCGATGAGCAACTTGAGACATTAGTATGGAGTTGGAATCAATATTTTATATTTGTTGATGTTGATGTGTTTTGGTCCAGACGACATTTCAGCTAATTAGCATATCAAAACTTACACAACGCAAAATCTTTTGCCGATTTGTTTACCTGCATGCAACCAAAGCCCGTTGTCACGTGATCTGTCAAGACCGCGATATCTTCTCTCAAAGAGGTTACTCTCATCCAAATGTACTGCTTTACTGAACAATCATGTATGATGAGTTCCATTATTAGGATGATGGTTTCCCATTTTCATTATAGGATGTTTAGTCCATTTGTTCAACTTATTTGATTAGTTTAAAGGAGACCCCGAAGCCGCCGCCAGTTAGGCGCCTCCACCTTTTTTGAAAAAAGGTGTAGCTTCGCCACTGATTTTCATCATTATTATGTTTTTTAATTTTTTATTTGACAGCACAAAGTTCCGGGGCTATAGCCTGGAATGGCCAGGTCTGACGACGCGCCTGGTTGAGGTGGGGATCGAACCCCCGACCCTCCGGATGGGAAACACACTCTGCCCGGCTGACTGTGGGGAAAGCAAATAGCGGAGTCAAACTTCACAATGGAAAGCTAGGCATAATGTTATCTCTATGGGAGTTATTTTGCATTTGTAATCGCAAATATCTCAAAAAGTGTAAAGTTTACAAAAATGAAAAA
>JAXIVH010000081.1:35807-55807 GCA_036785325.1 Urophycis tenuis | reverse complement strand
TCACTCAGGAGTCAAATCGATTTCAGTATTGGATAGAGTTTGGTAAAAGGAGGGATGATGGATTGAGGGACGGAGGTGGAGACAGAGGGGGAGATAAGCTGTGTGATGACTACCAGAGCACCCGGGCCACACCTGTAATCACACCATGAGCTGTGTAGAGGGAGGGAGGGAGGGAGGGAGAGAGAGAGAGAGAGAGAGAGAGAGACAGAGAGAGAGAGAGAGAGAGAGAGAGAGAGAGAGAGAGAGAGAGAGAGAGAGAGAGAGAGAGAGACGGAGTGGTATTGATCCTCACACCACAATCATCATAAAGGCGAGGATGGGTCTAAACTGTTCACTGCAACTTCAGCAGTCCTTTTATGTGGTGTGTGTGTGTGTGTATCTCACTGCACAGGGAATAATATACAGCGTGTGTGTGTGCGTGTGTGTGTGTGTGTGTGTATCTCACTGCACAGGGCATAATATACAGAGTGTGCGTGTGTGTGTGTGTGTGTGTGTGTGTGTGTGTGTGTGTGTGTGGACAGCTCAGGTTTGTATTAGACAGCACTCCAGTTTCAATTGCAAGGCATTACTTCTCTCTTCACCCCCTCACCTCTCTCTCTCTCTCTCGCTCTCTCTCTCTCCCAGGTAGTCTGTGTATTTCGAGCAGCCATTTAAAATTCCCAGCATGCAAGGTGACTCACAGCCCCGCTCATCTGCATGTCTTAATCAAGTCAGAGCGCATAACCTGTGTGTGTGTGTATGTCTACATAGGCCTCTTCAGACATGCAGGCAAGCTCACACACACACATACACACACACACACACACACACACACACACACACACACACACACACACACACACACAGACAACACACACACACACACACACACACACACAGACAACACACACACACACATCACACCCGGTCTGTCCAAATAGGATGTGACATTTCTGTGATCATGTCGGGGTGGTAAATCCCCTCTTTATCACAGAATCAGCCGGAGAACGCGTGTGTGTGTGTGTGTGTGTGTGTGTGTGTGACATCACTAAATAGGGATGAAGGGCCCCAGAGGGCGAGGAGCGCGGAGGCGGTTCATATATTTAGACGTTACAGCGCAAAAGGGCCTTTTATAGGAACGCTGAACCATTCACGTTCCACGTCCATTCACACAGAAAACAGAGGGAGCTTCCACATGCGACTGCCTGTTGAACCACTTGTGTACCTTCACAACAGAGTGTTTACCACTTCGCCTACCATGAAATGGTAGAGAGAGAGAGAGACCAAGACAGAGAGACAGAGAACGGAGACCAGACATCACATGTGGAGTACAGGCGAGCAGGCAGATGTTGAGCTAATCAAACCTCAAGCCACTAACTCTGACCGAGCAGAGGCCTGAGGGTTCAGGGAACACGTGCTGGATAGTTGGAGGAGGAGAACGGAGCAGATGGCCAGACAGGAGTGAGATGGATGCATGGAGGTGGCAGGGAGTGTGTGTGTGTCTGTTTGACTGTGTGTGGGTGTGTATACAGTATGTGATAGATGTGTGTGTGTGACTGTGTGTGTGTGTGTATATGTGAGGGATGTGTGTGTGTGTGTGCATGTGTATATGTGATGGATGTGTGTGTGTGTGTGTATATGTGAGGGATGTGTGTGTGTGTGTGTGTGCGTGTGTGTATATTTGATGGATGTGTGTGTGTGTGTGTGTGTGACTGTGTGTGTGTGTGTGTGTGTGTGTATGTGATGGATGTGTGTGTGTGCCTGTGTGTGTGTGTCTGTTTGACTATGTGTGTGTGTATATGAGATGGATGTGTGTGTGCGTTTATATATGTGATGAATGTGTGTGTGTGTGCGTGTGTGTGTGTGTGTGCCTGTGTGTGTGTTTGTGTGTGTGTGTGCCTGTGTGCGTGTGTGTGTGTGTGCGTGTGTGTGTGTGCCTGTGTGCGTCTGCCTTTCTCTCAGTGTGTGTCTAATGGCTCTTCCATATCCTGCAGTGTGCGGAGTGACACAGCAGCCCACTCCTCGGACCCCCTGCAGTGACGGCCTGCGTCACTCACAGGTGTGACGGGTTCGACCTTGCCCTGCACGCGCACGCGTGTGTGTGTGTGTGTGTCTTTTGTGTTGCATAAAACCATGCAATCTACATCTGGCTGTACGTTTGACGTCTCTGTACAATGGAAATCGAGTCGTGTTTCAATGTACCTGGTGGTTTGAATCTTTTCATATTTCACATGCCGCAGTCTGTGGACTCACACCAGCACCTCACGATACATACTTTCAACACTATAGCTGGATGTGTGTGTGTGTGTGTGTGCGCGGGTGTGTGTGTGTGTGTGTGTGTGTGTGTGTGCGCAGGTGTGTGTATGTATGTGTGTGTGTGTGTGTGTGTGCGCGGGTGTGTGTATGTATGTGTGTGTGTGTGTGTGTGCGTGTGTGTGTGCGTGCATGCGTGTGTGCGTGTGCGCAGGGCGTGGCAACGTGTGGATTTCGGGCCCTGCAGTGTTGCAGCGGCCGAGAATATTGCGATTGTTACTTATGACTAATAACACTCGAAGACTTCTGATTGCGTGTGATTGTATGTGTATGAACTTGGGCGTGACCAAGCGCACGCATGTGTCTGTGTGTGTGTGTGTGTGTGTGAATATGTATCAACAGCGGTTGGTTGGTTTTCGTCAGGGTGCGGTTTCCTTCCTCCGAACCCCCAACCCCACCACATCCTGTGTGCCACCCACTCCTCCAGACCCCGGCGCGGTGGCCGTGGAAACGAGGTGCGCTGTGCACAGCGGGGTTCTGCTCTGGTGTGCGTGGTGGCGGTTTTCCCTGCGCCTAAGCGAGAGCAGGTGTGAGGTGTGTTTGTCAGTGCCCGCCGAGCCTCGTTTGGTTAGCGCCCGCCCCGCGTGCAGCCTACCTCCGGGCCACGTTTTCCCCTCGTTTTGTTAGCGCCCGCCCCGCCTGCAGCCTACCTCCGGGCCACGTTTTCCCCTCGTTTTGTAAGCGCCCGCCCCGCCTGCAGCCTACCTCCGGGCCACGTTTTCCCCATCGTTTTGTTAGCGCCCGCCCCGCCTGCAGCCTACCTCCGGGCCACGTTTTCCCCTCGTCACACCCGCCACGCCTCGCGCACTTCACGGAGAGACGACCGGTCAAACTTTGAGAGGCGTCGTGACAACCGTTTCAAAAGTTCAAAGTAGCTTTATGGTCCATTCCTTCACGTGGCGAGACACACAAAGGAATCGAGAGGATGTACATTTGCAAGAATGACGCAAAAGAGAAAAGAGGAGAATTCAATTATTTCATATCCCTCAACCAAGTGTGCCGCGGGATTTTGTGACAATAATACATTATTATTGCAATATACAACTACACAAAAATAATTATTAAAAAAAAAATTAGTTTATCAGTACTTTGTATGCACTCATTTCATAATACAGAGGCAAAATATATACCTAAAAACAATTCTTTAGTTCTTGCCTCATTTTTAATTTTGTGACCTGTCTGGTTTAAATGGGTGTGTTGCTGCTTTGATGAAGCCTAATTTGATAGTTTCAAGTTAATATTTGAAATATTTGGTTAATAAATATTTCATGAGTAATATGAGTCTTTGTCACATTTTATTTGGCGTTAGTAAAGAATTATGCACATTTACAGATATATTACGTGATATGAGTGATAACACGTGTTATAAAGGCTATTTTGCACAATAGGTGTGCCTTGAGATTTCTACTTGTCCTTTGGTGTGCCTTTGGGCACAAAAAGTTTGGGAACCACTGCCCTGAATCCTGCCCAATCCCCCCCTTTGAGACACCAGAGAACGCAGCTGGATACGTCTCCTACAACAGCTGGATACGTCTCCTACAACAGCTGGATCTGACATCTTTTGACGTGAACTGATCGACAGCTTTATGGGATGTGACGGGGAGCCAAGGATTTTGACGCCCCCCCCCCCCCCCCGGGAATGCGGAGGTGGTGTTTGCCATGTATACGTCACAATCGGGCCCTCAGACATCGTCGTGAGGAGCACCACGGCGCAGCGGATGTGAACGCGCCAATAAACACAACCCCCGGCAGCAGCATCCTGAGAAGACGAGAGCTCCTCATGTGTAGCACCCCAGTGTAGCACCCACACCGGTGCAGAGCTTCTGTGTGTTGAACAGTCCGTGTCCTCGGTGCAGCAGCCTTGGGCCTCGGAGCCCCTCGTTGTACAACATGAACACACTGAGTCAGGCTCAGAGTGTGTGGTGGTGGGATGACTTGAGGTCTCCCACTGCCAGTCAGCGAGGAAGCCACTGAAGGGGAACCCCCCACTGAGAAAGACAGAGGAGCAGCATGTTCTGAGGGACAGACGTGTCCACCGGCCAGTCAACACTGGAGGACTGTAGGGGACACTGAGCCCCCCCCCCCCCCCCCCCCGCGCGCTGCAGATACAGGCTTTTATTTTGAAGGAGCCCACATCACACATCACAAAGACCAGAGAGGATCGTCTCTTTAGCGGCGGCCACCTGAGATATTACTGCTCTGACATTCAGTGACTTGTGACGAGTGACAAGACAATTCCCGTCGCTGTGAAAATGTCAAGCGGTGACATTTATTCTGAGAGAGTTGAGCCGTTTAAATGGTGTCGGTGACCTCCGCCAGACATGAGTAAATGATGGCAGAGTGGGCGACGGGCGTGGTTCCCACGCTGACGCCCTCTGAACTGACTCGGTAGAACTGAGTAGGTTTGAATGAGTCACGTGACATAACTCATAAAGATCAGCCTAATCACCTTATGGTTGCTACCGGAAACCACACCTGTAGTTCTTTACTCTGGTCACATGCGGCCAGCGGGAACCTCACCAATAACTCAAGAAGATCATCAACAATCGTGCATTTCATCTCAGAGCTAATAACCTCTTCAAATGAGATGCTCACGACAGCAGATACAATGACACGCTGCTGTGAACGACACTGGCATCCTGCTGAATGTATGAACACAGGAAGAGAGACTCATGTAACACATTAGCGCGAGCAAGATATTGGCATGCTTACATCAGCTTGACATAACCTGGGTACAAGGACGGAGAGTCACAGGCCTATCTAAGCATCGTGTGTGCAGCGGCCACAGGGATGCGCTGTCCTGGTGATTAGGCCACCACTACAATCAACCTCTTATCTAATTGGGCCCATAATTACTACAACTGTCACGACGCAAGCTCCTTTTTCTCTCCTAATTACTGACAAAGTGTGGGGGTGAAGGAGAACAAGTGTGTGTGTGTGTGTGTGTGTGTGTGTGCATGTGTGTGTGCGTCAGTGCCTTATCTTTTCCCCGTGTGATTGCCCTCATTGTATTGCCCTCTGCTCAGGTACCGGTATCCTTGGCAACGCAACCACACGGAGGCTGAGGGCCCAGCCGGCCAGCCACTGGTTCTGCTCTCCGCAGAACTGTTCCTCTGACTCTCCCTCCCTCCCTGCGAGTCTGCCTCTCCCAGAGGAGGACATATATATATATATATATATATATATATATAACACAGTTAAAATGGGATAATGGCATTTCCTCTGTCCCTAAACTCCTCGCAACACATTCGGTGACGGCAACTGTGTGCGCGAGCCTTGGCTGGCCAAGTGGCCGTCATGTCTTGAAGATCAGTGTAATCCACTGACGTTAAGGGGGCCAGTCAGACAGCAGACAGGACATCTTCAGCCAGCACCGCGGAGAGAGAGACGGCTCGCCAGCATTTCCCAGACGGGGGGCTGCTTGTTTGGTCTATGAATAGGATGATGCAGCAAGACAGGCTTTCTGGAACAGGACGTTTGCTCATCACATTTTTCCACTATCGTAGACTCATCGTACTTCTCGGTGTGTGTGTGTGTGTGTGTGTGTGTGTGTGTGTGTGTGTGTGTGTGTGTGTGTGTGTGTTGTCATCGTGCCTCCTCATCCAATGGGTGAGCACACACACACCGCACAGAATCAGCCGACCCATCCAGGAAGTCATTGCATCAGTGTAATGTGTGTGTGTGTGTTACACCTCACACCTCCACACCTTAATCACTGTGAAATCACAGACTCATGGGGGGGGAGGGGGACTCACAGGCCAAACACTCTGGTCAGCACCCCGACCTTAAGCCCATCGACACTTTCTCAAGGAAGACCTCTAAGATGCTGAGTTATGCTTCCGCGTAGGGATTACGTAGTGATCACGCAATGGCCACGCAGTTGCTCGGACGCAGTCATGAGACCGTGATGGTTCTGCGTGGGGTTTACGTGTCGAAATGCAATTCAATGCCACACCGGTAGAGGGACCAGAATGACCATGTCATTACATACGGATTACTAGCGAGTAAAAAAAAAGTTAACAGAAATAGGCAAAAGTTATATATATATGTTGTTGCCAATCAGTCGAAGCATTTATCACACCGTAGCGGTGTTTACGAGTGGAAACCGGAAAAGCGATCTCCAGCGAATGTAGTTCGCGGACCAATCACAGCCAAAGCCGCTGTGTTGGTGTTGCGTCGCCTCGACGCGCGTCTAGGATTTTTGGGAGGTGCACGTCAGGCCCTTGCGGTGGACGCAAGGGGTCCGTAAAGGGTCCGCAACCCCGCAGCGTCAACGCGGAAGCATAAATGAAGCATAACCCAGCCTTAAGAGGCTGAAGCCAGATGGATTTCTGGGGCAGACACTACAATAACTGTGCACATACTGACACTGTGCACATACTGACAGAGTATGCAATTGTTACTCGTTTTCTTTAACTTGTCTGTAAGGAGTCCTTGAGTGCTTTGAAAGGCGCCTTCAAATAAAATGCATCATTATAATTATTATGATTATTATTCATTATCATCTGCTACCCACACAGACAGCTCCCCCCCCCTGCTGGTGTGTGCTGGTACTGCGTGTGTTTGCAGGGTCAGTGTCAGGGTTGTCTGTCAGTGTCGGTGTCTCGGCCCATTGTGTTGAGTGGCTCCGACGTCTAATGTCCACGCTCTCCATTAAAAACAGGATGCTAACAAGGGCGTGGGCCTGCAGTCCAGTGCACACACACAGGCGCTCACACACACACACACACACACACACGCATGAACACACGCATGCACGCACACACACACACACACACATAAACAGGCACTCACACACACACACACAAACACACATGCATGAACACACACACAAACATGCACGAACACACACACACACACACACACACATGCACAAACACACACACACACATACACACACACACATGCATGAACACACACACACACACACACACACACACACACACACACACAAACACAGGCACTCACACACACACACATGCACGAACACACACAAACACACACACACGCATTTGTGTGGCTGTCCTCTGGCTGACATTTGATAGGTGGAGAGATTAAAACGCCCATTGTTTGTATTCCTGGAGTATTGTTGACATGAGCATGTGATGTCAGTTTGATGTACAGTGCCAAAGATCAGAGGATGCCACTGAGGGCAATTCATTTAACAGTCTTATGGACACACACACACACATGCACACGCACATGCAGACATGCACACACACAAACTTGGCCTCGCGGCAAAAGATAAATAAAGAGCCGAGGGTCCGCAGACATAGACATCACAAGTCCAGAAGCGCTCTCAGTCTGACCCGGTCCGCATTCCTGGGCCGTCCCAGAACCCAGCGCGGTGCCAGAGCAGTCCGCACAGCCAGAGGAAGTCAAGGATGTTTAAAATGGTGACGGCACACACACACACACACACAGTCACACACAATCACACACATACTGTACATACAGAGGGAGGCTACAAATCACCGTTGATAAATATATCACAGTGAGGACATGGAAAACCTCATCAGTGAGGGGAAAAGTGTGCTGTTCTAGCTGAGGGGGACCAGCAACAGAACCTCCCCCCCCACCCCCCCCGGCCAATCAGATCTTATAAGATAAGAACTTGAGGTCCTCTAGCAGTAACCTGCAGGCCATCCCCACATCAAGGTTGAGGACCAGGAGGGGACGCTGCCTTCACCGTCCGTGCTCCTCGTCCGTGGAATAACCTGCCAGAGGAGCGCAGACTGGCGAACTCATTGTCCTTCAAAACGCAGCTAAAAACCTTACCTCTATCGTCAGGCCTTTTAACTCCCCACAATAACCTTGTTAATCTCTGTTTTGTGTGTTTGTTGGTACTGTGTTTGTATATGTTCCTGTACAGCACTTTGTAAAGTGCTCTACAAATAAATGTTATTATTATCATTAGATACCTGCGTTCGATGGCTGTGACCCGACTCACCAGCCCTTCATGCCCTCTAAGCTGTGACTCCCCCCCCCCCCCCGTGGCGTCAAAGCCCGACCCCACAGCAGCAGTGGCCCGGTGATCACTCCCCAGGTGAGGCTGACCCCTGCAGGCCTGCGCCTCCAGGCGGACAGACACGTCCTAGCGCTCTGGCCCACCACTCAGTCTGTGTTTGGCCTGGCGTTCTCTCCTGTCTGTGGGATTCATCCTCTGCGGAGTGCGTTTTTTTTTTGGGGGGGGGGGCGTGGGATTTCAGATAAGGGTTCTGTGGAAGCCGGCAGAAGGCTGCGGTAGTTTTTTCTTCCCCCCATAACGACGGAAGAAACAGATGGATTGTGTTTGCAGCTCTGCAGGCGTAAGCAGAGGCTCTCACTGGTATATGATTTAAAAAAAAAAAAAAAGAAGGAAAAAAAACATGGGGCAGAGATTTTTCTGTTTTGTAGAGTTTTAAGAAAAATGTACTGCGTTGGCCGGGAATCGAACCCGGGTCAACTGCTTGGAAGGCAGCTATGCTCACCACTATACCACCAACGCTGTGTATGTAACTCAAACGTACCTCCAGCCGGACGATACACAGAGAATCCCTTGTGGAAAAAAGAAAACGGGGTGGAGACTTTTCTGTTTTGCAGAGTTTCAAGAAAAGTGTACTGCGTTGGCCGGGAATCGAACCCGGGTCAACTGCTTGGAAGGCAGCTATGCTCACCACTATACCACCAACGCCGTGTGTGTAGAGAGTCTGCACGTTCACAGTCGTAGCCGCTTGGGTGCCGGACCATGGGCTTGGGGCTGACATTCCTCACAGCGCCGGCAGGACAAGCCCCAGCCCGTGACCCCGGGGACGTGACACGACGCGACGATGGACTGGGAAAACAGCGAGCGATGTGCCTTATCGTCTGGTGTTGGGAGTCACTGGAGTAACGGAGCAGTCATGAGTCAGGAATTCCCCCAGCTTGTGGGAGCGCCGGGGCCCACTGACGTGGATGAGGAGCACAGTCACAGGCAGGCCCACGGTCCTTGTGAGGACCGCGTCTTCCTGCACTGGGAATGTGCAGCACACTTTAGACATTCTGCTTCCGCTTGAGTTTTCCATGTTTGTTATTTTTTGTCTCTCTCCCTCTCACTCTCTCCCTGTCTCCCTCTCTCTCTCTGTCTCTGCATCTAGCTCGCTCTGTCTCTCTCTTTCTCACTCACTGTCTCTCCCTCTCCCTGTCTCCCTCTCGCTTGCTCTGTCTCTCCCTCTCTCTCCGTCCCTCCATCTCGCTCGCTCTGTCTCTCTCTCTCTCTCTGTCTCTCCCTCTCGCTCGCTCTGTCTCTCTCTCTCTCCCTCTCCCTCTCTCTCTCTCCCTCTATCTGTCTCTCTCTCTCTCTGTCTCTCCCTCTCACTCTGTCTCCCTCTCGCTCTGTCTCTCTGTCTCCCTCTCCCTCTCTCACTGTCTCTCCCTCTCTCATTGTCTCTCCCTCTCCCTCTGTCTCTCTGTCTCCCTCCCTCTCACTCGCTCTGTCTCTCCCTCTCACTGTCTCTCCCTCTCGCTCTCTCACTGTCTCTCCCTATCTCTCTCTGTCTCTCTGCCTGACTCGCACCCTGTCGTTTCTCAGAGCTACGTCAACCTCCCCCCCCCGGGGTAATTACAAGAAAAAAAAAAAACCAATAATTACATATGATTATGAAATTAGAGTCTGAGTACTTTGGGTCTCAACTGTTTGGGTCCCATCCTGCTTCAATATGTTGAAACCTGATGATTAGGTGTTTACATGGGGGATGGAGGGAGAGAGAGAGAGAGAGAGAGAGAGAGAGAGAGAGAGAGAGAGAGAGAGAGAGAGAGAGAGAGAGAGAGAGAGAGAGAGAGGGGGAGAGAGAGAGAGAGAGAGAGAGAGAGAGGGGCAGAGAGAGAGAGAGAGGCAGAGAGAGTGAGAGAGAGAGAGAGCGAGACCACAGGCGCTAAATGAATGTGTAGTAGTAAGTGGTGGTGGGGGAGGTGGTGGTTGTGGGGGAGGCAGTCTGTGAAGACGTGGGGAGTGAGGCTCCTCAGTAGCTCCGTAGGCATCATGTGGCCTCCAGCTGTGGAGTCGTAGATGTTTTTCCTGGTATTTTGCGCTGCTGCACGCGGGGATGTGTAGGTTCTGTAATGTGTGTGTGTGTGTGTGTGTGTCTGCTCCATAATCATTCCTCTGTGTCTTCCTGGAGAAGTTTGTAATGATGTGTGTATATAGGACACTTCCGAGTCTGCAGACGCAGTGCTGGTGTGTATTTACACATGAGTGTGTCTGTGTGCACAGAGTGTGTGCCCGCCTGCGTGTCTGAGTGTGTGTGTGTGTGTGTGTGTGTGTGTGTGTGTATGACAGTGTGTGTGTCTGTCTGTGTGCGTGTGTCTGTCTGTGCGTGTGTGTGTCTGCATGTGTGTGTGTCTGTGTCTGTCTGTGTACGTGTGTGTGTGTGTGTCTGTGTGCGTTTCTGTGTCTGTCTGTGTACGTGTGTGTGTGTGTGTGTGTGTGTGTGTGTGTGTGCGTGTGTGTGCGTGTGTGTCTGTGTGTGTCTGTGTATGTCTGTGTGCCTGCACGTGTATGTATGTGTGTGTGTGTGTATGTGTATGTGTGTGTCTATGTATATGTGTGTGTGTGTGTGTGTGTGTGTGTGTGTGTGTGTGTGTGTGTGCGTGCGTGTCTGTCTGTGTCTATGTATGTGTGTGTGTGTGCGTGTGTATGTGTGTATGTGTGTGTGTATGGGTGTGTGTGTGTATGTGTGTATGTGTGTGTGTATGTGTGTGTGTATGTATATGTGTGTGTATGTGTGTATGTATGTGTGTGCGCGTGTATGTGTCTGTGTCTGTGTATGTGTGTGTGTGTGTGCACGTCTCCTACCGTCCTCCACCGAGCACTTGTTGTCCGGGGAGCAGCAGTCGCTCCAGCCCCTCACCGCAGTGCTGACCTCCAGCACCAGGAGGCGCCGCAGGGCGCTGAGCTGCGCGCCGCGGAGCCCGGCCACCAGCTGCTGCACCACCACCTGGCCCGGCTGGCTCGTCACCACGGTAACCTGGTAAAACACACACACACACACTGAGGAGGAGGAGAGCCGCTCGGTAACCGGGGGGGACGGGCGGAGGTTCTCCTCGCCGCGCTGGACGGAGGGTTCCTCTGGATGGAGGATGTTGGAGCCGACTGAAGGCTGAGTTATGGTTCTGCGTGAGGATTACGTAGAGATCACGCAATGGCCACGCAGTTGCTCGGACGCAGTCGTGAGCCCGTGATGGTTCTGCGTGGGGTTTACGTGTCGAAATGCAATTCATTGCCACACCGGTAGAGGGACCAGAATGACCATTCTGGTCATTACACACGGATTACTAGCAAGTAAAAAAAAAGTTTACAGAAATTAAGGCAAAAGTTATACATATATATATGTTGTCGCCAATCAGTCGAAGCATTTAACACACTGTGACGGTGTTTACGAGTGGAAACCGGAAAAGCGATCTCCAGCGAATGTAGTTAGTGGACCGATCACAGCCAAAGCAGCTGCGTTGGGGTTGCGTCGCCTCGACGCGTGTCTAGGATTTCTGGGAGGTGCACGTCAGGCCCTTGCGTTGCACGCAAGGGGGGTCCACAAGGACGTAAAGGGTCCGTAACCCCCCAGCGTCGCGTCAACGCGGAAGCATAAATGAAGCATAACCCAGCCTTAAAGGTGCCCCTTCAGCCCCCTGTGGCCGGCAGGAGCACTGGACCGCTCTCACCCAGGGGACGTTAAGGTTAAGGTTCGGGGGGGAAGCACACATGTCACAATGCACCTCCCACCCCCAAGCAGCAGGAAACCAGGGTTCTCTGCTGCGGGAGGAGATCTCCAGCTGTGTTTCCCTGCAGCCTGTGGGACACGTTGTGTGCCCTCGCTCACCCTGCACTGCTCAAACGTACCTGCAGGCTCTCTACCTGCAGCCCCGAGATACACAGAGAAGCCCCTTGTTTTGCAGAGTTTTAAGAAATATGTACTGTACTAATAAATGTGTACTGCGTTGGCCGGGAATCGAACCCGGGTCAACTGCTTGGAAGGCAGCTATGCTCACCACTATACCACCAACGCTGTCTTTTCCTCATTAGTACCTCCAGCCCGAAGATACACAGAGAACCGCTTGTGGAAAAAAAACATGGGGCACAGACTTTTCTGTTTTGCAGAGTTTTAAGAAAAGCGTACTGCGTTGGCCGGGAATCGAACCCGGGTCAACTGCTTGGAAGGCAGCTATGCTCACCACTATACCACCAACGCTGTCATTTCCTCATTAGTACCTCCAGCCCGAAGATGCACAGAGAACCCGTTGTGGAAAAAAAAATGGGGCAGACTTTTCTGTTTTGCAGAGTTTTAAGAAAAGTGTACTGCGTTGGCCGGGAATCGAACCCGGGTCAACTGCTTGGAAGGCAGCTATGCTCACCACTATACCACCAACGCTGTGTGTTGAACTCAAATGTACCTCCAGCCGGACGATACACAGAGAATCCCTGACGGAAAGAAAAAAACGGGGCAGAGACGTTTCTGTTTTGCAGAATTTTAGGAAAAGTGTACTGCGTTGGCCGGGAATCGAACCCGGGTCAACTGCTTGGAAGGCAGCTATGCTCACCACTATACCACCAACGCTGTCAATGTCAGGAGTCAGCACGTTCGGAGAGCTACGATCCCGGCTGGACCTGACATTCCTCAGACAGCAGAGCTCGGCCTGGAGGAGCGCGGCGGACCGCTTTGAGTAAACACGCCATTTTGTCTCTCTCTCTCTCTCTCTCTCTCTCGTTCCATTCCCCTGCCGTGTTCCGGTGACTGTAGCCACCGCCCCGGGCCGCAGGCCCAAACAAAACAAGGCGACACAACGCAGGTCTCGTCCTCATTGTGTTCAATGTGTTCTGGTTCCCTCCCCGTTCCCCACAGTGTCGCGCTGTGACGGGCTCCTTAAACCTCAGAGCGCCCCCCCCTGGAGGCCCATCACGCTCCACTGTTAGCCGCTGGCCGCGTTGTCTTAACAATAGACGGGCCAAAGCGTGGCCTCCATTTCAGAGACCGCTGTGCACGCCAGGAATGAACATCAGAGCCACGACTGAGCTGCTCTTGGTCTCAGTGGTTGTGGGCAGAATGCAGGCCCCCGGGGTCGATGTTCTATGAAAACTCAAAAGACTGCACACTCACGTACGTGCACGCACACTACAAAGGAAGCCTGGAGGCTCCAGTGTGGAACAGAGGGGACAATCGATGGTCCGCCAGCGCAGAACCTCCTGCGGACTCACCGCGGAGAACACTCCACATCGGTCGACATCTCCGCCAGCCACCCGTTTCATGCTTCCAGAGGAGATGTGCATCTGGTCTGGCTGTGACTTCTACAGAGTTATATTTGGCTGACGGGGTGCGGAGGAGGGGGGGGGGAGAGAGAATAGACCCATTGAGTCGGTGGGTTTTTTTTTCACGCCTAAAGGGGATGAAGGAGATAAAGCCGATGTTCTGGACACAGTGCAGCGCCGCACAGCCGGAGGTGGGAGACGGTCCCTGTCTAATGGGATTAAGTGGAGAGGAGAGGGGGGACCTGCGTTCGTCCTGCTTCCTGTCTCCTGTTCTGCTTGGCAGGGGGCCTAACGTGGTGATGGATTGAGTGACGGAGGAGCGAGGAGATGTCCACGTGTCCGCTTCTCGGCGGTTACAGGTGTGATGCTGCACGCCGTTTTGTATCGCCGCCGTCGAACCCGTGCCGGGTCACCTGACCTCTGCGTTGTGCAGATTCCTTGACTCGCCTTGCGTTCTCTCGAGGTGGCCACTCCTACTGTGTTGCAAATGAACGCGGCCCGGTGTCAGTCGGGGGCCGACCCATCGGTCTCCACGCGGTCACTCCCTGAACCCCTTGTTTTGTCCACGTCAGACCCCGAGTTCGTTGGTGTGTGTTCCTGAGGCCCCCCCCCCCCCCTGAGGATCACGCACACACGTTGTGTCTCTGAAGGAGGCCTGAGATGACGGTCACTCCGTCATCATGCATCCATGAAACCAAACAAGCCAACAAGAAATCTTTTTACATCAACGTGAACTGCATATGTACACGCCATGCACACTCCACTGGAAAGTACCCTTTGAATAGCGTGTGAATAGTATGTGAGTGTGTGCGTGTGTGTGTGTGAATAACACACAGACACACACAGGCACACACTCACACACAGAGGGCCATGTGTCTGGGTCTCTGGCCCGGCCTCTAATGGCCTCTATTCATATCTGCTGGCGTCGGCCACAGAGCCTCTTCGTCTCATTATCTGTCCAGAACTTCCTGTACTTGAGCAACATCTCTCATGTCAACATGTCAGAACCTCGTGTCCAGCCGGGGGGCCGCGTTTGAAAGAGACCAGGGGAGGGGGGTGGACCTCTGAACACGCTGAAATGATGTGTGATGTGCTAAATATAACTGAGGACGAACCCCTCCAGTGCTCAGGGAACAGGAGTGGTCGGTCGATCAGGGGGGGCGCCTGCATCAAACAGGTTGGCCTGATTGTTTTGGTCAACTCCTTATTTGGGATCTGACGGGTTTCATTTGGAGGACTATAGTTCATTGTGACTGTCTGGGGCCGTTGGTGTAAGCTGTGGTCGGGTGTTGTTAGCTGTGGTCGGGTTGTTTCGGGGTGTGGCGACGTTCTGTCGTGAGGCAGGCGCTACGCGTCTAACGAGTGTTCTTTGTGATGCGTTCAGTGGGAGGGAGGAGGGACAAAGACACGGCTGAGGGTCATCACACTGGTGAGAGTGAAAGGTGTCATTCACGAAAACCTGATTAGTACTTGTCCTTTTGAAATACGATAGGTCACTCCGAGTTGCATATGCATGCCTGCATGCGTGAACATGTTCTTCTACCCCATTGCATGCATTAGTCAATGTCAGAAAAGAGATGGATAAACGAGTCAGAAAAGTCTTACCAACTGACGTGATTTGGTGAATTAGTATGCATGGCCTCGTCTACCTTGGCTTGCGCCTGCCTGCAGTGTGACGGACAGTGCTGTTCGCCAATCAGAGGCAATCTATTTAAATGTCATGAATATTCATGAGCAAGAGCCAAACCCCCCCCCCCCCCACCTCCTTCACCAAACTTTGGCCCCGTTTACATGAAAACCCTGTTTTTATCACAGAAAACGATTATTTCTAAAAACTTCGGCCAAAGTGGAGATTTCTGAAAACGCTAATTATGTGTTGCCATGCCAACTGGGAGAAACAGGGTTTTAGGTTCTCAAATGTCACATCATGTGCCAGAAAATGCTTAACGTCACGTGAGCGCCCTGTGTTTGCAGTTTGTTTGGCTATTTATGCAGGTTGATGAAAATTACAACTTTTTTGAAAACAATGTTGTGTGCACGCTGTTATTATTGAAAACGGAAGGGGGCAAATATTTGTTTATCTAAATACCCGGCTATGTGTAAATGCGGCCAAGAACAGCCTGAAACGGGAGCACCAGAGCATTTTTGTCACCCAAAACCGGCTCAGAGGGCATTCAATAATACTAGAGACCGCCACAAAATTAATGACATAACGATGCAATGACACCTTTAAGAACATTTCCCTCATTAGTCCAAAATGGACACTTGGGTGTAGTCCAAGAGATGCCCCCCTCAAAACATAGACATCTGATCTCTCCGTCACTCCCCATTTCCGCAGCTCATGGCATGCTAATCCCCCGTTGTTCAAGCTGTTTGACGAGGTCTCCAACGGTGGTCCATTGTTGGGGCAGAACAATGGCTATTAGGCAAGGGCTGGAGGGGCCGGGGGTGGGCCTGGATGAAGCGGATGTAGCGCAGCAGTGCTGAGACAGAAGGGGATGTAGCTCAGTGGTAGAGCGCATGCTTCGCATGTATGAGGCCCCGGGTTCAATCCCCGGCATCTCCATTATGTTTGGCTATGTGTTTCCTCGGGACGGGGAGCCCTGAATACCAGCAACAGAGACTACAAGACTCATGTGTGAACGCTAAAGTGTCACAAGACTTGTGACACTTTAGCGCCCTCGAATCGCCACAGAATCCCAACAGCTTCTCTTCTAACCCTGCGGCTTCTGTTCTAACCCCGCAGCTTCTGCATAACCCTAACCCTCATGCTCTTATTTGTTGTACGTCTTGGCACTTTAATCGCTCTTTGTAACTCGGCACTTAGTCAAGAGATGTTGTATACTAGCAATGGTTAACCGAGCAATTGGAATGCTTGAAACTTGTTCTGGTGACTTTCTTACTGTATTAGCAGCAATGAAATGTTTCACCTTCTTATGACAAATGTACTCTTTGTGAGTCGCTTTAGATAAAAGCGTCTGCTAAACGCCCTATTTTTTTATTTAATCTTTTCCTATCACAAGACTACCGGAGCACAGCAGCCAGCCTGTGTTTGTCGCTGGGACCGCGGGGTGGGGGGGGGGGGGGGTGGGGGCGGGCGGGCGGCGGGCTGTACCTCCAGAGACGTGTGCTGCCGCTTGCGGCTGGTGTCCGTCATGTGTCGGCTGTACTGCCTGAACTGCTGCAGGCTGCCCAGCACCGCCTGCCTCAGGAGCCCTCCTCCTCCTCCTCCTCCACCTCCTGCACCTCCTCCTGCACCTCCTCCTGCAGGCGGTGTCCTCACGCAGCCCTCCCCGGGCAGCCCTCGCAGCTCCTCCACGCTGCAGCGCAGGCGGGCCAAGTTACCTCCCAGGGTCTGATGGGGGTGGTGAGAGAAGGTCAGATATGAAACGGTTCCACAGTCATTCTCTCTCATGAGTCCCTACCCCCCCCCCCCCCCCCCCACTGCCCCGGTCTCACCACAAAGGGCAGCAGGCACTCCTGGCGCGCGCCGACGGCGTACAGGCTGAACAGGGGCACCCTGCAGGGGCCCGCCACGCTGCAGGCCAGCGACAGGAAGTTGTCCAGGGCCTGGCAGATCACGGGGCCCGTCTGGGACCACCAGGGCGGCAGCGCCTCCACGATCAGCACCCGGGGGGGCTGCCGGAGGAACAGGGAGGGCCAGCCGCCGCCGGCCGCGCCACTGGGCTCGGGGGGCCCGGCGGGGGCTCTGCTCCTCCTGAGGTCCATTGGGGTCGAGGGGTCAGAATGCCGCTGTTGGAACGTCAACGTTTCAGGGTTCATACGCACAGGGGAGGAGACCACGCTGGGAGGAGAGCACGCTGGGAGTGTACTTTGGAGGTTAAAGGAAAGTATTGATTTGAAGAAATTGGGTTCGAATATAAAGGGTAAAAGGGGGCATTTAGCAGACGCTTTTGTCCAAAGCAACTTACAATCAGTACATTTGTGGGGTTCGACATATGGAGACAGATGGAGGATGGGTATCGAACCGCCGACCCTACGACCCGCTCTGTCCACCCGCTCTACCCACTGAGCTACTGCAGCCCCAATATAAATAGTTTTTTTTTTTAATGCTCAATGCAGAATACTTCTACTTATACATACTACTGATATCTATACTTCTACTCCTACTATCACAAAGAAAACAACATTCTTCGCCCTGTTCCTCCTCAACGCCTCTCAGAAGCCATAGAAGTACCGGAAGGCGCTGAACCTCCACCGAGGGGAGCTACATTCAGGGACAAGCCATCGCGGACGCATTTTCGGCAGAACCCATTAAGTCCGCCGGGACCCTGAGCGGAAAAACACACGATAACAATGCAAACCACACTGAAAGCAAGCAGTCCAGTAACACAACTCCCCACGCCCCCCCCCACCCCCCCCGCCCCCCCCCCCCCCCCCCACCCCGTATGGCCATGTGGCTGCACGGCACCACAACGACCATTAAGAGAGCGACGCCAACGTGCCCCGGCGCAGCGAGAAACAGGACATGGACGCATAGCTGAGATTCATGCGGTCCCCTTGTGTGAGTCGCAAGAGAGCACGTCAGCTGTTCTGCGGAGGATTGCATAAAGGTTGAACTATTGTCGGAGTAACTGCAGGCGAAGGGGGGGCCTGCGGCTCAAGTGGCACAACAACAACAAAAACACTGTTGGAAAAAAAAGGGGGAAAAAGGCAGATGGCTGAGATCGTGGCGTGGCTTGTTTCCTGTGGGTGGGCTGTGTGTGTGTGTCTCTCCCGCCCAGAGCCACAGAGGGGGTGATGACCTTAGTGGTACAGAGACCTCCGCCCTCTCATGACCCCCCCCCCCCCCCCATGACACCCTATACGTTACGACGGCTCCGCAGTGCCCCACGTCGTGGGTGGGAGGAACACGTCCCTCTTACGCCCGTATTTCATCACGCCAGGAAAACAAATCGCACAGGAAACACACGGGGGGTGAATCACATACAGTAAAGGAGGAACACTCACACTCCACACTGAAGCAACAAAAGCCCACGCGCGCGCGTCTTTTACCATCGCCGGATTACCACAGAATTCCCGGTTATATCTGGCGCCCCGGGGACGGTGGGGGACAGTGAGGAGGGGGTGACTGGGCCGCGTGGTTTCTGGTCAGCAGGACCAGTGAAGCGAAACCAGCGTGACACGCCGCAGAGGATGTGGCAATGGCGGAATGTCCATTGTGAGGGAGTGAGTGAGCGCACATCAGGCTGGAAACTAGACTAGTGCACTGCGCTGCACTGCGCTGCACTGCGCGGGTGTAAGAGCCTGCAGTTCACACTGTCAACCACCCATCCTCATTACACACACTGTAATTACTGGGGTTTTGCGGGGGCCGCGTCTATGTATATGTGTGTGTGTGTGTGTGAGACAGAGCACAATGTTTTTATACCAGAGAAAGTGTTTCGCAGAGACAAGTGTCCACACACACAAACAAAGCCCTGCATCATTTATTTAGGTGTAAATGCTCCTCAGAGCAGGCCATGCCTTGGTCCAGGTTATGTGCTGTACAGGTGTGTGCATGTATACTGTTGTAGGTCCCACAGCTTAGGTTTGTGTGTGTGTGTGTGTGTGTGTGTGTGCTCGTGATAATCACCGACATGACTTCAAAGGCGCGGGGGGGGGGGGGGGGGGGGGGGGAACCTGTGATTTGGACACATCAGTAAGTCCTGTTTAGACTCAGTCATTTCCTGCTCACACCTGAGAGAGCTCAGCTGAGGAGTGTACACAAGGAAAGCTAGGGGGGGGGGGGGGGGGGGGGGGGGAAGTGATAGCCTCTGTCTGTATTTTCCCAAAGCCCTATTCATTAAGGAGTTTCCCTCTGCGGTTCACTGCAGCAACACTCTGCATGTAAACCCCCGTGACTCCTAAAAAACTCACAAAGAATATATTTGTAACAAAAATGTTCATCTGAATTAATCATACGCAAATACTCAGTGAATACTTGCAGCAGCCAGTACGGGTTGACTGTGTACATGCCCCCAATCCCCACCAAAAAAACCTCAAACAAAACTAACAATCCGACTCAGATCAAATCTGTGTCGGCCTGGCGTTGGCGCGGACGATGACAAGACAGGAAGTGAGCCGGGGCGAGTGGCGACAGACTGCTCAGGCCTGTCGTTAGGCTCTGGTCACCGGGACCAGACTAAACTTCCCGGGAGAACCTCGTGGATGGTTCAAACCGCGGGACGAAAATCCCACTCTGAAATAGTGATAATTTATGTGACTGCCGCCACAGATTACCGTGTGACTCTCGCAAAACTACCACCAGCAGGCTTGGCGAGGCCTTCCCTGCGGCCCCACACAGAGCAGCACAACTGTGGAGTTGTTCCCTGAGACAGGCCTAGGGGTGACCCGGGTGGCAGGCATTGACCAAACCTTTTGACATTTTTGGCTGCAAAAAGGAATTCACACTATATTAAGTAAAATAATATGTCCACATCACACGCCA